>CAJHQQ010002343.1:0-66952 GCA_905132885.1 Moricandia moricandioides
ATTGAGTAAGAACAGAAAGTTTACATAATGACCTGGAACATGAATATATTGTTCTTGTGGTGGTTTCACTGGTGCAGGAAGAGCTCATGTTATCTGAGATGGATCTCTTACTGGTAGTTTCGATGAAGAAGTTTCCCGCACTCTGAGAAGAGGTGAGTCATAGCGTGGAATAAGGTCATTCTACTGGACTTTGAAGGGTAGAACTTCTTCATTGAATACCACATGTCTTGATATGTATACTTTACCATTGGGTGGGTAAAGACCGATATCCTTTTGATGATTGATATAGCCTAGGAAAACACACCGTAGGGATCTTGGTTCCAACTTGTGTGTAGAGTATGTTATTAGATGTGGATAGCACGCAAACCTGAATACCCGTAGGCTTGAATATGTTTATACTGCAGAAGTTTCTCATAGGGAATTTTATTTTGCAGAACCAACGAAGGCAACATATTTCTGATGAAGTTTGCAGTAGTGAAGGCATCAACCCAGAACTGGTGTGGCATTTGACTGTGGAATAGCATAGAAAGACCCAACTCCACCAAATGTCTATGTTTCTTTTCTGCAGAACCATTCTCCTGCGGAGTACAAGGACAGCTAATCTGACGCTTGATGCCTTGTTGACTGAAGTCATCTGATAATTCACGGTTAGTGAATTCACCACCTCTATCGCTCTGAAATAATTTCTTTGTCGATAGTTGTGTTTCAATCAATTTTTTGAAAGGCAAGAAACACACATATTAGAACTCAGAATTTGCTCGTAAAGGATAAAACCATGTAAAATGGGAGTAATCATAGACAAAGATAGCATAGTATTTAAACCCTTGGTTGGATGCAACTGGTGAGGATCCCTAAAGATCATAGTGTATTCGATCTAAGGGTTGTATAGTAGCTAAAAGTAGAAGAAGAAGAAGAAAAACTGTAATCTTGAACTCTTCCCTATCATGAAAGGCTCACAAATGGAGGTGCTTCTACTCTTATTCACTGTTATTTCCTTGCTTTGTTGAAGGTATTGGAGAATCCCGAAATGAGAATGACCTAGAAGGTGATGCCAAGTACTCTCAGATGCAGCTTGTTGACGGTTTAAGTAGAATGCTACAGCTCTTAGAGACTCCAACACATTGAGGCCCTTACGCCGACTTCCCTTGCTTACCACCTTATGAGTGGTTAGATCAATTATACAAACTTGTTTATCATCAAAAAGACTCCACATGGGTGGTCATCACACAGTTTTGACACTAAAAATAGAGAATTCTTTATTTTCAGGACATACCAAAACTTCAGCTAGAGGAATATGGTGAAGCTAGAGAAGTATACCCGATGTGAGTGATTGGTATGAAGGTTCCATCATCCACCATCACTGTATTGTTCCCTTCTATGGAGCAACTGTCTGAAGCGAGTTTGTTGTCGCAGTGATATGAGCTGAGGCTCCTGAGTCAGGATACCGGTCCTTACCATTCTCATTTGCCATCTAAAGTGAGCAAAAAGCTTGGACTGTCTCTTCAATTTTGTAGTTGTTGTCGACGCAATTGTAACACTTGCGCGGTATGTCATGTCCTTCCACAGATCTGGCATATTGGCCGCGTTCCAATCGCGTGTGAGGTGCTTTGGTGTTGGGAGAATCCTCTTCCACAAGTTGAGTATCCTCCTCTTCCTCTGTTTTGACTAAAACACCCACGGTCATGGTTGTTCTGTGCGTAGGAGACGTTTTATTTTTGAACATTGAACGCCGCGTGAGGATTGCCAGTTGGTGTTTCGTCATATGACTGCAGCATTGAGTCGTAGCCTCAAACTTCTGAGACTACATTGTTAAAGGTCAGAGCTGGTAGCTTGGTGAGAGAGCTTTGTAATATTGTGGTTATGTTGTCGTTCTCCCTGCTGAGACCGTTGAGGAAGCCGAAGATCTTTATAGACTCATCTACCGGTTTTATAATAGAACTTAGAGCATCGCATATGGTCTTGAAATCTCTACAGTGGACATATAAGTCTTGTCCTTTTTAGTGAGTAGCTGAAGGCTTCTTCCCAAGGAGAACTCTCTAGCTAGGGAGCTGTTGTTGAAGTTTTCATCTAGAGAGACCCACACTTCTCTTGACATGGTGAGAGTGTGAACAGATCCAAGAACTTCTTCTGACAAGGTAACAAATATCTAGGCCCGTACTAGTTGATCTGAACAGAATTAGTAATCATACTGCAGGTTTGGTTCTTCTGCAGGTACGTTGTTGTTGACAATTTGACTTGCTGGTGGTGGTAATGTGACTCCATTGACAAAGCCAAACAATTTCTTACTGGACAGCAAGGACTCAAACTGAGTTTTCCACAACATGTAATTAATGTTTGACAGCTTCAGAGTGACAGAACTAAGGACATGGACGTGATAGGAAACAGGTATGGATTGAGTGGACCGGCCATTGTTTTAATTGTTTAGGTGACAATGGCTCTGATACCATATGAAAGGTAAGAAAAAGAGAGTAGTTTCGACTGAATATTACTTTCTTTAATAATTTACAAAGAGTGCTTATATAGAGGCTTAGGAACAATCTAGAACTAGGTTAGCTCTTATCCTTATGTCATAGATGCAAAGTAACATGATCCGCATTTGACAGTCTGTATAGGATCAAATCTGTTGTTGAGGTGGATTGTCTCTTCTCTTTTATTAACGTCTCTTGCATGTACACAAGCTAAAGGTGCTTTTATCTTTACTTGAGTGTTTTAGATGGGCGTCGTACTTGGACATGCGAGGTTGGACTGATTTGTTGTTGTTGGTGAGATAGTCAGCCATGTCAATGTAAGATTACGATGTCTGAAACCATGAATGAAAGCCTTTTCTTCATTTTCTATAATATTTCATTCGTTTTCTAATTTTTGCGATTTTTTGTTTGAATGTAGCATTAGCTACAGTTGTAGTAGATGCGGGAAAAGGCAAAAGATGAAGTAAGAAGGTGGTTTCACTCTTTGGTATCTTTCTTTAATTCAATCTAGAATTTGATTAGCATCCTTAAGTGTTTAGTTATCTCAGTATGTCTAAACATGAGCAAGTAGTATCTTTTGTTCACACAGCTTCTCTTTTGGGAGGTAGAAACATAAGCAATGGATATGATAACCTCAGGTTTTATTGTGGATCAGAGTTAAATGTTAATATTTTGTCTTTCATTGGGTGTTGGGTGTGAAATCATGGCGAAACAAAGAATCAACAGGGTATATTTGTATCACTACAATATTTCGTGCATGACAAACAGTTACAAAACCAACAATAATATTAACCTCACAAAATCATAAGGAATCAGACCGGTTCTTTGTGCATGACTATTATTACATAGAGAAACACATTAAGCAGCATTACAGTTCTAAATTTCAAAATCAATTTGATGACATCTTTATACTCTTCTTGCTTTTTTTGGCGCGGGCTGAAAATATTTGATTCCGCTAAGGTCGCCTACTTTGCTAATAACCTGTCATTCATTATATACGTAGAATGTTTATAAGAAGAGTTTTGGATAACATCAACCTCTAGAGAAAGAAAGGGAGGGAATTCAAATGCAAGATGTTTGTTACCTCTAAGGCTTTAATAAGATCTTGTCTCGAATGAGATGCAGAATGCAAATACGAGTCCTTCCTAGCATTAGAGGTATAGCTGGGAAACCGACCACCGCGATTGCAACCTGTTCATTATTTCTTTTAGTTTGCTCTCTTTATATGGAAGGAAGCAAATGAGATTCATTTATTTGTGTTTTGAGAATTACATTTTCTCGCAAGCATTCCCTTGAGAAGGCTGGTATTTTAGCTGGATGGTAAAGCATTATTGGGATGACTAGAGAATCATTGTCTCCAAGAACCTGAAACCCAATATTCTGTAGCTTAGACCGGAAATAACTGTTGCTCTCTCGTATTCTTGCTAGATTTTGTGCCCCTTCACAAGTTTTTTTATTTTCGGTGGGTTTGTGACACTTCTAAGTACTCGAGTTGAGATTGCTATGAGGCTAGGCAAACATTAAAGCTAAAAATGGTAGTAGAATAACAAACTAGAGACTATAGAGATACACCTTTGTTTGAATCGTCCTCTCCAAGGATAACTTTTATGGCAGATATGATTTGTTTCGCTGAAGGAGTTGAAATTGATGTTGCGTAAAGATGAGCCGGGAAAATGGTGCTTCAAATGTTGGATGAGCTCCTACAAAAAAATGAAAATCAAACTTAAAATACTATTTTATAACTTTCATTTCCCCCCTCCCCACACACACACAAAATATATATATATATATATATATATATATATATATATATATATATATATATATATATATATATATATATATATGCAACAGAATTGTTCATAAAGAGGCAAAAGATTTTGTGAAGATTCCCATCATTATGTCCACATCACCCGTATTAACTCCAAGAAGTTCGCAAACACCTCTTCCTGTGTTTCCAATGGCTCCAATGCTATGAGCTTCACCCAAATAAACATATGCACTACAAGAAATATAGACATTGTTAGCACGAGTTTTATGCTATGATAGATGTATGATAGCGAATTCATAAATGCTATGTATGCGGCAGCCATCATAGGTACCCCCTTTAAGATAGCATTTTTTGCAATGCTACGAAATGTGAGTATTTCATAGCGCAAATGTAGGTGTTATTATTAATGAAACTACGGCACAGTGTATTTCCGTTACAAATTGATTACGATACATATTTCGTGCCAGATAGGGCCATCTACAATAGCAATTGCATATTTTAATTATTGCTTTTGAAAAGTGCTATACTAAATATAATTATAGCATTTCAGTTGTTATGATAGTTCGAATCGTAAGATATTTTAAATGCTATTATCTGTGACTATAGCTGTTTTTTTTTTGCTATTGATACTTTGTATGAAAGCTATTATATGGTAGTTTTATGTAACATGCTTCCATTATAGATACATCAAAGACAACAACAACATTCATATTAAAAGTTTCAATTACATAAGTCATTACAGAAGAAAGATACCATATGCAGTTTCAGAACACTAGACATAGTCATAAGCAAGTTTCTAAACACATAACATAGTCATAAGCATAGGCTTAAAAGAAAAGGTACAACTTCTTGTTCATTACCTAGCCTGAAATTAGCTAAGTCGGACCAAAGTTCTTCATCCCCTGCTGCAGGCTGCATCAATAAAAATCCCATCAAATAAGCAATTACTTTCGCATCTTTAAAACATAAGGCACAACACTTACATCATCTTAATAGATGATCAATTTATCAATTGGCCATGCAATTGATGAACCATGTGCATCCTTCAAAAACTAGATCTCATCTGACTTCCTCCACACTTCGGAATCATCTAAGACCACTGCATCAACCCACACTCTAGCTGCATCCGGACCCAACCGTACAAAGTGGACCATTTGATCAGGGTCAGTTGAATGCACACGTCCTTCAGCAACAACTTGTTTCCTTCCACCAATGTCCATCAGTTTGCACTTGTTATTTGCTTGTATTGGTTTAGACCGATGATTAAGCTGACATGTATACAATACACACTAATTCAAACCCAGAGATTAATAAACCTATAGATGATTGAAACAGACCAAATATTTACCTGATTAGTTGCTGGAGACTTTTCAAGAGGAGTTGATGTTTTTGCTCCTGATTTTGCAACTTTATTACCACTTCTTCTTGGAGACCTGAGACCTACAGACTTAGTACCTTTATTTCCTGTTTCTCTTGCGGTTCCTGCTAAAGACGCAATGTTAGAAGTTGGAGATCGTTGTGTTGTCCCTCCTGGTGTGTTCTCAAAAACAACTTTGCGAACAGGCCATGGTATAAAGGAGTGTAAGCAGTCCTCAAGGTATGCCAGCTCCATCGTAGGCCTCCATAAATACGTCCCTTGTTCAAGTACCACATCGAGAAATACTTTAACTGCTTTGGGTCCGAGAGGAATTCCATTAACCAGTGCCTTTGCTTCTTGTGTCTGCCAACGGCCTTCAGCAACAACTACATCATCATCAGACAAATCCAGTAGCTTGCATTTGTTGAGAGAATTTGTTCTCGAGCCCTGTCAAACATGTTAGCATACAAACTCATGAAAGGCAAATACATCATTACCTTATCTAGAATCTTAATGCAATCGAAAAAACCTATACCAGTGGTGAAATATCTTCTGGTAGAAGCCCCAAGCCTAGTTCAACACATTTATGCTTAGGCCATGCAATAACATGACCAAGAGCTTCCTGAATTGTACGCATGTTACTCGTAGGCCTCCATAGAAATGCTTCACGCTCAGTAGCAGCATCAACCATTACTTTAACATCCTTAGGGCCTAATCTACTGTCATTCACTATATCATCTGGGTCAGAAGAAAGGATACGGCCCTCACCAACGTTCCCATCTTCATCAGCCCAATCAATAAAAAGACACCTCTTCTGTGATCTCTTGTTCACACTCTGAAAAATAGTAATGATGGCAAAATGTTATAGTTTACACTAGAAAGCCGTACATTCATCTTATATACATGACTTACTCTCGCAGCCGAGTTTTCACCCACTTCATTGTCTTCTTTCTGTTACAGAAACCAAAAACAATGGAGTTATTACCTCTTATCTTAACTTAATAATAGACAGTTGTCTTACATGGCTTCTAACTTTGGCAAGTTCCGACTTTAACTCGTTAACCATTTGCTGGAGATGATTTTGCTTCTCTTGCATTTCAGTGATAGTCTTGTGTTTGACATTGAAGCAAGCTAATTTCGTCTTACTTATATTTTTACCCATTGCTCTCATACGACCAGGATTATCAGGTCCTAATAGTTGGGCGAGTGTATCTGCAGCTTCAATGCTACTTGGTGAATGAGTAGGACCATAAACAGCTTGAATCTCAGCTGCCTTTTGCTGTAGATAATAAAAAACAAAGAGTAAACGAGAGACATTAGAAGTTGGTTTAAAAGTAGTACCAGATGATGGGTTTAACTCACAATCTTCTCAGCGGCATTTGTGTTAATAGGAGTTCCATCTTTTCTGGTCCGTGACTTCACCCAGACTTTAAGTCTTGACACTTCAGACGGGTCATCAGAACTGTTTTTCTGTATGAATATAATTTGTCAATAGCCTTGTGTCACATTGAAATTGAAAGAATAAAAAGATAGCATATATGTTTACCATCTCTTCAGTTAGTCTAAAAATTCCCTTTCGACTACAAGTATGTGGAATCTGTTTGCGCCTTCTCTCCTTGTAGCTATCACTCACCACCTTGAATTCTTGGCTAGTTTTCTGCTTTACAACTTTGCGCCACTCATTAGGAGGAACATTCTTAGGTCTAAGATTCATCCGTTGTTGGTTATTCTCAGCTTCATTTATTTGGGTAACTAAGCGTGACTTTGATGATCTCCACAATGCTCCCATCTGCTTAAGAACTGCAACCCTTTGGTACTCCTCATCAACTTCAAACCTTGCCTGCACTCACATAGAAAGCATAATCATGATTAGTAACGTGCATACAAATTTTAACTTGGAAAATAGTGTTATTTTCATTGTCTAAAAACTGTCACCTGGACTTATTTCCATAATACTGTCTTGACTTCTTCAGATAGTTTTCTCCAATTTTCTAATGTCACAGGCACGTGTTCCCTCACCAAAGGACCTAAATATGAAGACAGCTTAACTGAACCAGGACCATAAGCTTTTCCCATGAAAGTGAAATCCACGTGAACTCTGGTATTTGGATCTCTAGCTAGGTCTCGCATCATTGTAGGTCCACGCTTTCTCTTACGGGAGCTTGGACCCACTGGCTCTTGAGTTAGTTCGACCTCACCATCAGGCTCTTGCTCATGCTTATCTTCCTGCTCTTGCACACCCTCTTCTTCCTCGTAATGATCTTGTTCCTGCTCTTGCTCATGCTCTTCTTTGTCAAAATTTTCTTGTTCCTGCTCCTGCTCATGCTCTTCTTCCTCGGAATTATCTTGTTCATTCTCATGATCGTGCTCTACTTCCTCAGGCTGCTCCTTATCCTGCTCTTGCTCATGCTCTTCTTCCTCAGGCTGCTCCTTATCCTGCTTTGGCTCATGCTCTTCTTCCTCAGGCTGCTCTTCCACAGGTATCTCTGGTGTTTTTAAACTACACACGAACTCAACATCTTGATCATCTACTACTTTTGCTTTCTTTGTAGGTTTCCTTCCGCGTTTTTTTTCCCTTTGGACTTCCCATCTCAGTTTACCTGAAAAAAAATTATTACAAAGAGTTAGTCTATATAGAACATAATATTCAAACCAAACATCAATGACTTAGCTAATAACTGATAACTAAGAGACAATGACACACTAACAAGCATCAAACATATGTAATTCACATCAAAGACAACAATAAGGATACGATTCACACAAATATGCCTTCACAATCAGTTCTGGCATTCTCAGCTTCATCTATGTCAACATCCATGTCAATGCTAGCTGGCATTGGTCCCATGTCTGCAGTTCCCTCTTGAATGTCTTCCTTACTGTATCTTCTAGACGGACCTCTCATTACAATATACCAACTAGATGACTCATCTTCCCTAGAGTAAAACACTTGCTTCGGTTGAGATGCTAGTATGTACGGATCATTAGCAAAAGAGGCTTCTTTGATTCATGTTTACTAGTGTAAAACCATCTTCAATCTTAACTCCATTACCCTTAACAGCCCAGTGACACCGGAACAGAGGAACGTAGAAGACATTATAATCCACCAAAATTATATCAGTTACTCTGCCGTAGTAAGACACCAAATCAACCACCTGTGATGTATCTTTGGCACTAGATCTATAAACTGCCATTGCCTCATAATAAACACCACTATTCTGACTTTTCCTGTCAACCGATATAGTGTGAAACCTCTGGCCATTAACTATGAATCATGTGTATGACTTGGCAGAACATCGTGGACCATAAGCTATCCACTTTAGTGTCTCCATGTTCTGTAGAATCAAGAGGCACCTGATAAAGTCAAAACAATTACAAATTAACGTACAATAACATATAATTAAAACACTTGGAAAATAAATCACTACCTTTTCTTTTAACCAACTTGCAAAATTCTTTGTATGCATACTCCATAACGTTGATGCATCTTCTCGACATTTTCTGTATGTATCTTGTAGATACTGTAGATGCTCACTTCAAATTCAAAACAAATACATCAGAATATTGATGACATAATGTAATCGAGTTAATGAAATAGGCTTGAATATGACACTTACTCTACATAAGGTTCCACTATAGACATATTTTGGATGATAGCAAGATGTGCAACTCTCAGTTCCATCTCAGACAGAGTTAATGTAGTTCCGGATGATATTGGACGACCCTCTAATATAGAATTGTTCTCATACTCCATGTTTATTTCTGCTTTCTCTTGGACATTTGTTGTCTTCTTCAAAAAACTCACTGAAAAAACGGATACATTCCTCAGCTAGATATGACTCGGCGATGCACCCTTTGGGTCTTGCAGGATTCCTCACCAAAGTCCTTGAGGACTTTCATGTACCTGAAACAAATATCCAATTTGAAAGGTTAACTTAAGAATGGTTAAATTAAAAATACACTTATATATATATATATATATATATATATATATATATATATATATATATATATATATATATATATGTGTGTGTACCTTTCAAATGGGTACATCCATCTTAAGTGTACTGGTCCACCAAGTCGAGCCTCTCTTCCAAGATGCACAGTCAAATGGAGCATGATATCAAATAAACTTGGAGGGAAGAATCTCTCAAACAAGCACAGAGTTTCAACTACCTCAGCTTCCATAACCAAAAGCTTCTCCATGTCAATCACTCTCTGACACAACACATTGAAGAATGCGCATAACCTGAAAACGGCAAGCCTCGGTCCTTTAGGTAACAAACCTTTAAGTGCAATGGGCAGAAGCTGTTGCATTAACACATGGTAGTCATGTGATTTCAACCCTGAGACTTTGCAATCATCTAATGAGACAGCTCTTGATATGTTAGAATAATATCCATCTGGCCCTTTAAAGTCAAACAAACGCCTGCAAAAGATCTTCTTCTCTGCCTTGGACAAAGACCACGGTGCTGGAGGAAGATATGTGCGTTTACCCTGGATTCTAGGGTGCAACTCTGGCCTAATACCAAGGTCCTCCAGATCATTACGAGCTGCCGGCCATCCTTTGATTTCCCACAGTGTAACAACGTTGATACTAAACTCGCACAAACATTTCTTTCCACGTGCATTACATCTAGGTTGTGCCTCACCGGAAGCTCCTACTCATAACAATAAACCAAACAAAATATATAAGTTAAAATAAAGAAGACAGTCGCAATATAAATCATTTAAGCATATAAAACAACAAACTTACCTCCCAGAAGGTAGTGTGAAGAAGATTGACCTCTTCTTCCATCTAGTTAACTCTTCTTCGTCTACTTGTACTTCTTCATCTCCATCTTCCTCGGATTCACTAGAAAAAGTCTCACTATCAGAGCCTTGATTTATAGAGGAAGGATTCCTTTTTCTCTTACTTGCAGACCCTTTCAAATTTCCAAACACATTTTTGAAATTCCTAAGGTTTTGAGATATCTCACGTCCAGTTAGTATTCTTCCTTCTTCCTTTTTCAGCTTTGCCATCAAACCATTTTTTCTTTCCCCGGAAATTGTGAGTTGGTGGCAGACCCTTTCTTTGGCACATGTAGACATGTTTTCTGTTGTGCTTTAGCCACATGCTATCAGTGTTCTTCCCACACAACGGACAACCCATTTTACCTTTGACCTTGCAGCCTGCAAGATTCCCATAAGCTAGGAAATCATTGATAGTCCAGAGAAGCATCGCCTTAAGATTAAACGTTGATCGTGTCATGGCATCGTATGTTAACTCTCCAATGCTCCACAGAGTGTTAAGATCTTAAATGAGGGGTTCTAAGTACACATCAATGCTATTACCAGGCTGATGTGGACCAGGAATTAACAATGATAGCATGATGTTCTCCTTCTTCATGCATAAGTCAGGAGGTAAGTTATAGATTACCACCAAAACGGGCCAGCAACTGTACATAGAATTCTTCATGTTGAATGGATTGAAGCCGTCTGTTGAAAGTCCAAGCCTCAGGTTCCTCTCTTCAGCTGCAAATGTAGGGTACTTAGCATTCATTTGAGCCCAAGTCACTGAATAAACAGGATGACGAAGCTTTTCATCACTGCATTTGTTGCTAAAGTGCCACCTCAAATCCTTGGCCATCTCCTTAGACCGGAACATTCTCTTCAGTCTTGGTATAATGGGAAAGTAGCGTAAGACTTTCTGTGGGACGCCTTTCTTCTTCTCCCCAGTATGCAAATTAGTCTTTCACCTTGAAGCCATACATTTTGGACACTTCTCAAGATTCTTGAACTTCTTTCTGAATAGACATCAGTCGTTGATACAGGCGTGAATCTTCTCATAACCCATGTCAAATGATTTCAAGAATTTCTTCACATCATAAAGTGATGTGTGAAGAACATTATCCTCTGGTAACATCTCCGGCAAAGTCTCAAGAAGATCGTTGGAGCTCTTGTCAGACCATCCATTCTGAGTCTTCAACCTAAACAACGAAACAATTGCAGACAGCTTACTATGATTGACACAGTTCGGATAGAAGGGTGTCTCAGCATCAGCAAGCTTGGCCAAAAACTCGTCTTCTCCCTCTGCCATCTCAGATAAACCTTCATCAAAACCCTCAGCAGCTTTGTATAAACCAAAAATCTCATTATTCCAATTAGCTTCCCTTTCAGTTGCAGCACCTGAGTCGAGTTCTCCATGTAAGTACCAGTCAGCCCGCATCTTATAACCCTCCTCCATTCCCCTAGTTACTAGATGGTCAACAACTACACTTCCAGAGTGACGATCTAAGTTTCTGCAGTCAACACACGGACATACTATCATATCAATCCCTCCCCGAACTGTAGCCACATCCCGTACAAACTTTGAAGCCCCTCTCTCATATGCAGGATCAACTCTTCGATTAACAATGAAAAGCAAAACACAAAAAATTAAGTTAACTCTCTTGAAAGCAAATGAAACGTAACAAATATGAATGAATAGATTACCTGCTTAGATGCACCCATGTTTTGTCCACCATTCTATGTTGGAACCTAGATTTTAACTTTAGTAATATAAAGGCTTTGTTAAGGTGTCCTCAGATTCAAACAAATTAAGAGTAGATCACAGAACAAACAAATCGAATCCCTAAGATAAATCTACAACCGTACGTTATACTACTACCAAAACGAAATAAATCACAGTACAAAACAAAAAACGAAGATCTGAGACGATAATGTAGTAAAGAAGTACCAAACAAGATAATGTTCAACCAATAACACAACGAAGTTAATCTACAACCCTAAGATAATGTTGTCATGAATCAAGCTCGAATCAAACAAGAAATCAAAAGAACCAACAACTATAACCCAGAGAACTCGATTCGATTTGTTCTCATTTCGACGGAGATGTCAAAATGTGAATGAACTATACCTGCGAGATGGAGAAGCAGAGTCGAATCGAAGAGATTGGTGACAGGGAGAAACGGCGGAGATCGATTTTAGGGTTCAGTAGAGAAATGGGAAAACTGAGAGAAAAGGATTAGTATTAGGGATTTTAGCTAAGTGTCGCGGAAAACGAAAATTTTAAGCTAAATTTGACCAAAATTTTAACTAAGTGTCGCGGAAAGCTAAATTTAGTTTCCCGCTTAGTTAAAATTTATTATAGCGTTCATGCAATGCTATTGAATACTAAGAAAATTTTAACCCATCTACGATAGCAGTTACGTAAAACGAGCTATAACAATGTGCTATCAATGACTAGGCTTTTTGTAGTGATGTCTATATATAGATAACAAAACTAAAGTTTCCATTTTATACATATTACACAACCAAATTTTTTTTAGAAGACTTTGATATTGCATGTGAATGATAATGTAGTATCAACCTTCTACTTCTTGCATATCGACACAATCTCGGGAAGTTTGCAAATCTCCTCTTCCATGCTGTAAATACCTTCAATGATAACAATAATTTCCTTCCAGGGTTTGTGTGTTTTGGCTTGTCTTTCTGCTATTTCTCCTCTCAGTATTCTTTCAAAGTGAGAAAGCTGCTGCGAAAACAAGGAACATCGGTTAGTATTCAGATAAGTATTTGAAATGTAGATAAATAATTGAAATACTCAATTTCATGCTTATTTTGATATGATATCTAAAAATAGCTAAAAAAAACAAAAAAACATGACTAGAAAATAAGCATGATTGTAAAATGGGGTTTGTTATGAGTTAAAAATAATATATAAACCTAAGTGAATACTAATTAAGGTTTCTTAGGTACACCTTTTTAGAATTTTGTTGGGTTATTGGTTTTCAGCTTATTTGGGCAACCAGCTCGGATTCAGTTAATAACATTTCAGATTTGGATATGTTTTATATCATCCTACAAGATTCATTTCCTACATCTCAGATCAGATACAATTTCATTTTTTTGGCTCAAATCTTGGATTTTTGGTTTATATCTAATTTGTCTCAACCAAAACATGTTTATAATTTTCTGCATCAATGAAAAGTTCATATTTTTTAGCAACATTGTATAAATTTATTACTTTTATGGTGAATTTGTTTTGTTCTTTTTTTTGTAGCAAAACACCAGTCGTTTTGATTTTGGTTAAAATAGACGTCGATTACCTGAGAATTAAAGTTGGCTAATTTATACCTAATTTAGCCTGTCAACACAAGTTTCTATGTTTTTATATTAATGAAGATTTCGTTTTTTTTTTAAAACAAATGCGTAATTTTGGAATTTTTTTAAAATTTTCTCATTGGATATATGGTATTAAACTGAAATTTGAGGCACTACAAAAAGCTTACTGTTGTTTTGGAAAATGCGGATAGTGGCTCAAGAACCCTGAGCACCATTAATAATTGAACTATGGTTCAAAGAATCACTTAATCAATCAGAACTGTGAATTGTATCATATTCCAAAATATTAGCATATATATGATATATCTAATGTCCGAAGTCATAACTTCCTTTGTCTATGCTCCGGATGTGTTATACGCACACTTGTAGTTCCTTTACGCCATAAACAAACCACAGGTAGGCTAGAGGAATACTTTGATAAACATAAGGAAAAATAAGAAGAGAAACTAAACACTTAAATTTATAGGCGGTAACGTTGTACCTGCATCAACATGAGAACTACATGTACTTGCTGAAAATTTCTTTAAAGAGACTCAATAACACAAGGGGTGCAATATTCATCGATTGAACCAAATCCAAGATAATTGTAAGATCCCAAATTAAGGCATTCTGCTCTTTGTTGTTCGACTGCATTGCAACCAAAGGTTTACTCAGCTATATTTAGAATCCCATCTTTAAAGTTAGATGAGGATTAGTGTTAGGAATATCTAATATTGAAGTGGGGCCTAAATAATTTGTAAAGAATAAGAGCTCATTTATTTACTGTCATTCGATTTTAAATTAAAATATCATAAAATTTACTAAATAAGAGTAATTTGTAACGGAAATGGTTAATTGAACATTTTATATGAAAACTCATGATATTTACAGAACACTAGAGTTCAACTAAAAAGGATTATTTGGAAGTTTTTACATGAATTCTCAAAATATTTTAGCAAACACATTAAAAAATGTAGCTTTGGGTATCTTAAAATCATGAGAATTAATCTTTTCTTAGTGTATCACATTTAGTTATATATACATATATTTTAGAAACTTTGTTTGAGAACCCCCACTAAGGTTGTTCTTAATCCAAATAAAGTGTTTGATTAGTGTGTAGAATATATTGTCGATCTAAAGTAATGTTTGATTCAAATTAGGTCAGGAGAATCATAGTTCGAGGTAACACATGTTAGAAAATCCAGATAAAAAGTGAGATGAAACTAATACTTTTTAAACTAGGTCGGTCAGTTCACTAATTGCCAACTGATTTTATATTGAAAAATCTATAAAACTCAACATAATAACATATGACGTAGGTGACTGAAGTAAATTTTCTTTTCATATAAAATTTACTGAGTCGAGTTACAACGAATAACATCGCTTTCATTTGATTTTGTTTTTCCATTTGGTTTTGTATTATCTCAATTTAAGTGTTGGGATTCACCGAGCACTATGTTAAAAATCCGTCACAACCTTCGTCAGAATTTGATGACGAAAATCATACAAAATTGCATAACAAAGGCATATTAGAAAAAGGAAATATCACTTTTATGATGTTATGGAAGTTGATAATATCCTGAAATATTACTTTCACGGAGTTATGGAAGTTGGAAGTATTAAATATATTTATGGAAAGGATTAAATCCATAATCCAACTGGGTTAATGCAATAGGCTCCTTCTATATAAGAGGAGTTCGTGTGTTCTATTCTTGTGTATGTTTTCACACCAAGCAAGCTGACTTTTAGGCTTGAGAGAGAGAGAGAGAGAGAGAGAGAGAGAGAGAGAGAGAGAGAGAGAGAGAGAGAGAGAGAGAGAGAGAGAGAGAGAGAGATTTAATCTATATTCTTATGATTATAGTGGATTGCCTCTTGCCATGCCTCAAAACGTAGCCATTGTGAACATTGGTAAAAAAAAATACTTGTGTATATCTTTTATGTTTTCCGCGTCTTTTTCTGATCTCCATAACTCTAGAAAATTATATTTTCTAACTTACGTTGATGAGTTCGTTAAAGAGTGTATCAACAAGTTTTTGTGTTTGATTCTAGTTCTAGGTCAAACTATTTTTCCATCGTGTTTAAACAAAGTGGCATCAGAGCCTTAGGTGGTGTCGATCTCAATGGTGAATACAAAAATTGAGGTAGAGCGGTTTAATGGGAAGGCGACTTCTCATTTTAGAAGAAGAAGATGCTAGCGCATCTTTCAGTCTTTTGTCTAATGGATGTATTAGAATAATCTTCATCACCTTCTACGTTAGTGATTAGGAAGGATGAAAATGAAGATGATACAAGGAGATGTTGGTGAAAGAGAAATTTGAAAGGGTTGAGAGATCCGAGAAGGCGATGAATCTTATCATTTTTAATGGGGGAGATCATGTGTTAAGGAAGATTGAGTTGTGTACACCATCCGCTTCTACATGGTCTACACTAAAGATGATATATTTTTCAAAGACCCTACCGAATAGGATTCACTTTCAACACAAGTTTTATATAATTGAGATGGTTTATAGTCGGACTATGGATGATAATATCAATGACTTCTTAAAGATTGGCTCTTAACTGTCAAGTATGAATGTAACTATGTCACAGGAGATGCAAGCGATTCTGCTCCTGAATTCGCTACTTTCAAAGTTTAACTCTCTCAAGGAAACGTTTAAGTACGACAAATATACTTTTTTTGTTGGAAGAGGTGACAATTGCAGCAAGATCTAAAGATCAAGATCATAAAACCTCTAGGTTTCACATGATGATGGTGAAGGATATTATGCTAGAGACAAGTCTTAGAAAAAATATTATGTGAGGAATGATAATGTCGGTTTTAGATCAAACTCATTGTCTACAATTACCTGCTGCTACTGCAAGAAACAGGGGACACACTAGGAATGATGTTTATGTTAGAAAGAAGAAGTATGGCGAAGAAGTTGAAGCAGCCATTGTGATAGATCATGTTAGAAAGAAGTGGCATCATGATAAGTGGTTGATTGATTCTGGATGTTTCTACCACATAATGTAGGAGGGATTAGTTTCACATGTTTCAAGAGCTGACTTCCGGACAAGTACTTTTTGTAATGTCAGCACGGTAGCATTGCAAGGGATTGATATAATCAACATCATAGTTAATGGAGGTTTTGTCAAGATACTCATAGATGTCAGGTATATTCTGGAATTAAAAAAGAATTTGATATCTACTTGAACCTTGGATGTATTAGGCTTTGAGAATATTGGTGGATATGGGAAGATTAGGTTTTGTGGAAAACAAGCTCTTCGTGGAACATTGTCAAGATCATTGTACATGTTAGATGGTGAAACTGTGTCAGGTGAAATAAAAAAGAGTGTCATGAACAAACTATCTGAGGATGATATAGTTTTGTGGCATAGACTTCTTGGGCACATGAGTATGAAGAATCTATAGATTCTGGCCCGAAAGGAGGTGATCGATAAGAGGACGATTGAAGTTTTGGATTTCTGGGAGAGCTACGTGAAACATGATACATGTGAAGCTCTCAGGTATGTAAATGCTGATTTATGAGGATATCTAAATGTAACTTAAAGTCTTGTGGAAGGTACCCTCAAGGTGACCTTGCGAATGGTACCATGTGGTCTTGTGTCAAAAATATTCTTAGCAAAATCTAGAGTTAAGCGGCATGTTCTATTAGCATAGACGACGTTGCAATATGGGTGGCAGGTTTCATTGGATGGATGAAGAATCACTGGTTTGTGTGGTCCTTAGTTTGAGAGAGTGATTATAAGAAGTAATCTGTGTTTATATATTATCGGTGGTTACACTACATCAGGACTGGAAGTTGAAACTTCATATGAAGCTATTGACGAAAAAACTTACATAGTTGTTGATGTAGATGTTAAACAAGTTGAAAGCCTTAAGGATATCAACTAGGAATGGACATACTATGGATAATAATAGTGACATATGCATGACACTCTAATTACAAGGATATGGCAGCATTTGCTATTTATTGTGCTGAAGAACCTCAAGACAGAGATGAGCATAAGAGAAATAAGTCAATGAGATGAATCATGTGGTGAAGAGATGACTTCACTGAATAAGACCCAAACCTCGAAACTTGTGAGAAACCATGATAAGCATAAGGTGATATACTACAAGTGGGTATTTAAGCTGAAGTATGGTATACCTAGTGTTGAGAAGCCTAGTTTCAAGACTTGGTTAGTTTCAAAGTAGGGGTGGGCACTTTACCCGATACCCGAAGCCGCACTCGAACCCGATCCGAAAAACCCGAACCGAAATCCGAACCGAAGTAGTAAAATACCTGAATGGATATTGAATTAGGTGAGATTGGATATCCGAACCCGAACGGGTAATATCCGAATCCGAATGGATATCCGAAAATAACCGAACATATGTATACATACCTTATATTTTTAGTTTACATATCTCAATTTATTTAAAATATTTATATATTGATGTTATACATACTTTAAAATCACATAATATACATATAATTACGAATAAAATGATTTGATGCTCACTTTAAATGTATGACAAGATTTTTGTTTCATTCATTAACAAAAGTGATATCTAAATTTTAAAAATAATAACGAAATTAGTGTTTTTTTTTTGAAATGTTATATCCAAATCTATTAATCATTCAATCTATCAAAATAAAAAATTAATTAAGTGAAATTTATATTTTTGTATAGAAGAAACTTGAGAAATGAAAATTTTAATTTTTTTTCTTTCAAAATGTAAATATCCGAAAACCCGACCCGAAATAACCGAACCCGAACTAAAAATACCCGAACCCGACCCGAAGTACAAAAATACCCGAACGGGTTCTATACCTCTATACCGAAATACCCGAAAATCCGAAATACCCGATCCGAACCCGAACGGGTATCCGAACGCCCACCCCTATTGCAAAGGCATACTCTTAGAGAGGGGGCATCGATTATCAAAATGTTTCACCCATCATAAAACATGTATCTATAAGGTTTCTGATGTCAATTACAGTCAACCTTGTCTTTGAGAAACTGGAGGTAAAACTAGTCTTTCTTCATGGAGTATTTGAAGAAAAAATTTACATGAAGCAGCTAGAAGGATTTTAGGTTAATTAAAAAGAATATCATGTGTGTCTACTTCAAAAGAGAAATGTGTCAACACATGTTGATGTACACTTTATATTATCTTCCGTAAATAATGATGAAGCAGAGGCAAGTATGCAGGATATTCCTTGTACAAGGTGTGCTCTGGCATATGCATCGGGGTTGGTTAGGAGGTTTAAGAGTAGGCATGAATTATTCATTGGACTGCGGTTAAGGGTATTGAAATACTTCACGGGAACACAAGATTGTAAACTATGCTTTAGGAAGAATGAGGTGTTTTTGTGATTCAAATCTTGTGCTCCTGATTTAGGCAAGAGAAGGTTGATCTCATATTAATGTTTTCATAGCTGGTGGTAATACAATCAGCTGGAGATCAATTCTACAACATGTAGTGGCTCTTTCAACGACTGAAGTAGAGTGTATGACACTGGTCGAAACTTTCATTGGAGGAATGTGGCTAAGGGGCTTGGATTTAAGCAAGACACGGGTGAGATATAGTGTGACTCTCAAAGTGCATTGTGTCTAGCAATGAACAATGTGTATCATGAGAGGACTAAGCACATTAGCAGAAAGGTACACCTCATCTGGGATATTACTCAAGTTGATGCAAGTGTGAAGAAATTATGTACTTTAAGAAATCATTCTGATATTGTAACCAAGGTGGTTCTTGTCAATAAGTTTAGGGAAGTTGTAAATTTCCTAAGGAAGTTGTATATTAAGGAGCATCCACGTCATCCGGCAAAGCATTAGTTTGCTTAACTAAGTAGTGGATCAAGTTTGGTGTCTTCAAGGTAGACTTTGTTGGGATTCGTCAAGGAATCCGTCAGGGACTTTATTAGTATTTGGTGATGGAAATCAAATAAAATCACATAAGTTAAACCAATACATGGACGTCATGTTAGGAAAAGAAAAGATCACTTTTATGGTAGTATGGAAGGTGATAGTATCCTAAAAAACTTACTTTCATGGAGTTATGGAAGTTGAAAGTACTTTAGAAATATTCCTAATATGTTTATGGAAAGGGTGGAAGTAATTTTTTGAAAATCAGACTAGACAACTGATTGAACAACTAAATACTATGTAAATTGAAACTAGCCAATCAGTAGCTATAGATACATAAAACAATTGAATACTATGTAAACTGAAATTGATAAAAACTAAATGACTGACCATCCAACTTATTGTATTTATTTATTATTACAACTAAATTCTCAAATTCTATGAAAATTATAAAATAAAAATAGTAATATAATATATGAGAGCCAAAATCATTCTTTTTATTATTCTTTCTTTAGAAAATAGAACTAAATAGAAAACCAATTAAAATAGTGATAGTAAAATATTGATAATGAAAAATTAGATTATAGTAATTATATGTTAATTTTTAGAACGTGGTTTTGAAGTTTACCCGGTTCATCAATTTACCGGTTTTTAGCCGGTTTTTCTCAAATTTGAGTTTAAACCCGAATCAGACTTGGATTTTTCAATGGGTCATGGTCAGACCGGTTCGACTAACCAGTCAGGTCCGGTTTTCAAAACACTGGGTAGAAACCATAATCCAACTGGGTTAATGCAATAGGCTTCTTCTATATAAGAGGAGCAACAAGCAAGCCGACTTGTAGGGGGGGAGAGAGAGAGAAAGAGAGAGAGAGAGAGAGAGAGAGAGAGAGAGAGAGAGAGAGAGAGAGAGAGAGAGAGAGAGAGAGAGAGAGAGAGAGAGAGAGAGACTTAATCTTTATTTTTCGGATTATAGTGAATTATCTCCAAACCCTAGAGAAGTAGTCATTTTAGGTGAGCTCTGGGTAAATAATTGTTTGCGTCTATCTTTTGTATTTTCTGTGTTTTTTTTATTTCCATAACTACACAAACTTATACTTTTTAACTTTTCCGGAGAGAGTGTTTCAATGAGATATGCGATCATCCTTGTCCTTCAACTGATCCATAAGTACTTCTTGATTAACAAACGGCGGTGGTGCAGCAGAAGGAGGAACCGACCGGGAGCGACGACCCAAACCGACCAAACGCCCCTTCTTCTTTGGAACCGACTGAAATAGAAAATAACCAAATTTAAATAATAGAAAAGATGATAAAATAAAAATCAAGAAATAAATGAATTGAACTTTAAAAAAAGAACTTACCGATTCAATGATTTCTTTGATTCGAATCTGGGACATGGTCGAAGCCGTCGAATCGTCTTCCTCAGTTTGAAGCTGAGACACTTCGTCTTCCACCTGAGTTTGGACCAGGGTGACCACTCCCCTCACAACACCATCATCAATCTCCCCGGTCTTCTTGTTGGTATACGCCCTCTTCATTAGGGCGAGATCATCAACCGGCTCGCCTTCATTTTCTTCCGCCTTGAAAAAAACATTAGAAATTAGAAGAAATGCACAAAAAATAAAATTTCAAAACTTAAATAATTGAAGAAAAAGAGACTGAACTTACCATGCGATCCGCCAAAGTGGCAATAGACTGGGCAGCCAAGTTGTGCTTGAAGACGCCCTTCCCTTTACGATCGCTCTTGCGGTTGGTGGAGTTGGTGGAGGAAGTTTCTTTCGTCTCTTTCTTATTCCAATGCACACACAACTCCTCCCAGACCGTGTTGTTGATCGACTTTGGGACCTTTTAATAAATAAAAATTAGAACATAGTTAAATAAATTAAAAAATAGTTTAATAAATTAAAAAAATGTCTAATAAATTAAAAACAACCTTGTTCTTGAGCCACTTCTGCTTCCACTCGTAGATTTGCTTCCCATAGTTGTCCATAACTTTATGGACGAAGTGGTGATAGATAAAGAGCGAATGATCTGCATCCCAGTTGAATTCTTGCTGGAAAAAAAAAACACAATTAGTATAAATTTTGTATTAAAGATTAAAAATATAAGTAAAAAAATTAGAATACTTACCGCAAACTGACGAAACCACATCTGTTTCTTCTCGTTATCGAAGTCAGTGAAAGTCGGATGTCCCTTGTCGAGGGCCGAGTACATCATACGGTTGATCCATGCGCTGATCCCGTTCCCAGATCGGTCAAACCTAATATAAGGAACAAATTATTAATAATGAATCAAATTTTAAAGAAAAAAAAGACGTTTAATTACCATGTTTGACCCCGTCTCTGTGGATACGGAGTGAGATAAGGAAGATGGTCACGACCGGGCTGTCGAACCAACTCCTCAATAGTCATCACTCCCGGAACGACTGGAGAAGCAAGAGGGGGTGCAGCAGCGGGAGCGGGAAATGGAGCGGGAGATGTATGGTAGGACTTGTGGGGCGATGCGGAATCCCGAATGTGGCTGGACGAACCCCGAGATTGGCTCCCCGTACCAGCACGACCTCGTGATGTGGGACGACGAGCTCGAGACCGAGTATGATCATCACTAGACCTGTAAATCCAAACAATGTTTTAAAAATACAATAATAGTTTAAATAAATATAAAAATATTTTTAAAATCCAAAAAATGTTTTAAAAATACAAAAATAGTTTAAATAAATATAAAAATATTTTTAAAAATCCATAAAATGTTTTAAAAATACAAAAAAAGTTTAAATAAATATAAAAATATTTTTCTATTTATGAAATCATCTTTTATAAATTCAAAAATCGAATTTATATAAAAAAAATGTTTTGTAAAATACAAAAATATTTTTATATACAAAAACCTTTGATTTTGATAATTTGCATCAAAAAAAATTTGTAAATCAACAAAAACAACAACAACAACACAATCAACACCAACACCATCTAATTCCCATATCTATCAATCATCCTAACAAAATCACAATCTAAAACTCCTAAGATCCCTAAAACTAACTTCAAATCTTAATCAAACAACTAAGGATGATGGGGATTGAGGACTTACATGATTTGGAGATGTAATAGAGGAGATAGAGTCGATTTCGCTGGTGAAAATGGAGGGAGAAAGTCGGTTTCTCACGGAGGCCGAAGGAGAAGAGAAGAGAAATGGGGAAGAAGGAACCCTCTCGGGTTAATAAAACCTGAAATTCCGACAGACAAGGTTCCTCGGAATTCCGTCGGAATTCACTTAATTCGATTTTCACGAAATTTTTAGGCGGTGGGTTTTCCCAGTTAATGAAAATATTCCGAGGACATTCCGATGAAACTTTAATAGTCCGTCGGGATTTCCTCGGAATGTTCTTTAAACGGTTGAAGGGGGTTATCGAGGAGAGCATATTCCTTGTTCCTCGGAATTTCCTCGAAAATTTCTGAGGAAATTCCGAGGAACAAGGAATATGCTCTGCATGTATTCCTATTGGTCAGAGTGTTCCTCGGAATTTCCTCAGAAACTTCCGAGGAAATTCCGAGGAACACATGTTTGGGGTTTCGTAACACCAATTTTTTTTTGCCCTATATCATTTTTTATGCAAATGTAATGCATACCATTGAGGATTCTTTGTATAGATGATCATAAACTATGAAATAACAAAAGTCGAAAATCAATTGTAAGTATTCCGTTAACCGTTCATTAAAGTGTATAGATGATCATCTTATGTTGTTGGGATTTCGTTCATACAATAGAAAAAGTGTTATTATAGGGTAACACACCAAATTTTGCCTTCATAATCAGTTTAAGACACTTAATAAGACACTTAATAAGGCAAAACGTTGTTTTCGGTTTAAAAATCATACTTCCTCAGAATATTCTGAGGAAACACCAAGGAAACCCCTGCCTTCCTCAGAATATTCCGAGAAAATACCGTGGAAGTATGATTGTTTAATCAAAACCCTAAATCCTCGGAATATCCCGAGGAAATACCGAGGAAGTATGATTTTTTAATCAAATCCTTAAATCCTCGGAATTTCCTCGGAATATCCCAAGGAAATACCAAGGGAAACATGTGTTTCCTCGGGATATTTTGTACATAAAAAAAAACCCGGGGCTACTCTGTTTCCGAGTCATCATCACCAGATGAATCTGAATCTGGATCTTGGTGAAACTCTCCAATCTCTGTTTCATCCTCTACGTGAACGACGACTTCCTCTCTGAAGTCGATTAAATCGACTACAAGGCCAACTCCAGCTAAATCTTCGGCTGCACTTAAGTTGTCGGATGTGCTTGGTTGTAGTGGGTCTTCCAGCTCAGAACTTCCCTGAACTCGGCCTCTCGGGTTGAGTCTTGTAACAGTGACCCATGGATCATCTCTGTTCCTAACCCGGGGGTACTTGATATAACAAACCTGTAACATTAAAAAAATTATTAGTAAAATTGTAAATTAATACACATGATGATGAATCATTCTGAATAATTGACATATGTATATTTAGTCACCTGATCGGCCTGAGAAGCAAGAATGAAAGGATCATAATATTGCAGCTTTCGCCTCGAATTTACTGATGTAACACCAAATGCATCTGTTCTCACACCTCGATCTGGAGTGTTGTCGTACCAATCACAATAGAAAACAGTACAGCGCAATCCAACCATGCCCAAATACTTGATTTCCATAATCTCATGTATGTTTCCGTAGTATACATCATCTCCTGATGCAGAACAAACGCCAGCATCATAAGTCGTACTCGAACGTCTCCTCTTTTGAGTTGTGAATGCATATCCTCGAGTACAAAATCTCGGATATGACTTCACAACATAGTTTGGTCCAACCACCATCTCGCGTATCAAATCGTCAAATGTTTCACCTCTGGCCAAACCAGCAGACACCTATTAATAGCACATATATATGTTATATCAATAAATGTGAATTAGTATAAATATGTGATAAATGATATTTTAATTTGTTTAAAGCACTCACATAAGTAAACATCCATCCAGCAAATTCTCTCTGCTTCATTTCTTCTAGTTCCTCCTCTGTGGCGTATCTATATTCGAACCGCTTTTCTGCCATGAAAATCATGTACATATGATGACAATAATGTAATTAATTAAGATTTAAATTTCAACTTGTTAAAATAAAAATTTGTAAGCTAATTTATTTACCTCTCATATTGAAGAACATCTTCGCAGTTGGTGAGCAAATATGTTTGCAAATGACTGCGCTCCTGCTCAGTAAGTCGACGGTCCTTTGGTTTTCCGCTAAGTCGTCCAACGTCTGTGAAAATGTCTGGAACCGTAACATGATATGTTGCCCGTTCGCCTCTATCATCATGCCGAGCAGGTCTTCTGTTTTTGGTCTGAACTTCTGCTGGAAAGTAGTACTCGGCAAAGTTTGAAGTTTCTTCATTGATCATTTGTGCGACTATAGAATCTTCCATCCTACTTAAATTTTTCACAATCTTCTTCAAATGGAACATATACCGCTCATACATGTACATCCATCTATACTGCACATGACCACCAAGTTCCAATTCTCTTGGCAGGTGAATAACAAGAGGCTCCATAACATCAAAAAATGACAGAGGAAATATCTTCTCAAGGTAGCACTGAATCACGGCTATGTTAGTCTTCAAATTTTCAATACCTTCAAGAGTCACTGATCTCGTGCATAAATCGCGGAAGAAACCACTTATCCCTGCAATTGCTTCATGAACATTTCGTGGTAATAGTTCCTTGAAGGCAAACGGAAGGAGGCGCTGCATCATTACATGGCAATCGTGACTTTTCAAGCCAATAAACTTTCCGTTCTTTCTGTCGATACAGTTACGCAAATTAGATGCGTAACCGTCTGGAAATTCCACATCGTTTGAAATCCAATCAAAGAACGCATCTTTTCCCTCTGCATCAAGTCGGTATATGGGAAAAGGAGCCCTACCATTGTCATCAACATGAAGTTCTGAACGAGCACATATATCGACTAAATCCAGTCTTGACTTCAAATTATCCTTTGTTTTACCTTGAACATTAAAGATCGTGTTCATGAGATTGTCAAAAAAGTTCTTCTCAATATGCATGACATTTAAATTATGCCTTAGCAGATGATCCTCCCAGTATGGCAGATCCTAAAAAATACTTGTTTGTGCCAGTTATGTAGGTCTCCAACACCATCTACCGGAAAACGCGCATGTTCACCGATGTGTGGCGTCCTATCTGCACCAAAATCTCTTAGTTGTGTCTTCAAACCTTTCCCACTAATTTCCTCATATGGACCATCAAACACTTGCTTGTTCTTCGTAAACAAAGTCTTACTCCTACGGTATGGATGATCATGTGGTAGAAATCTCCTGTGACAATCAAACCAACATGTTTTCCTTCCGTGTTTTAGTTGGAAAGCATCAATGTTATCTTGACAATATGGACATGATAGACTTCCATGCGTTGTCCATCCAGATAACATACCATATGCTGGAAAATCACTTATTGTCCACATTAGTACTGCCCACATTTGAAAGTTTTCTTTACACGAAACATCGTATGTTTCAGCACTTTGAGCCCATAGTTGTTGCAACTCATATATTAGTGGCTGAAGAAACACATCAAGTGATCTCTTAGGATGCTCTGGTTCAGGAACGAGAATGGAAAGAAACAAAAACTCTCGTCGCAAGCACAAGTTTGGGGATACGTTGTATAGTGTAAGAATGACTGGCCATAGAGAATACTGTCTTCCACTCTTGCCAAACGGGCTGAAACCATCAATACATAATCTAAGGTAGACATTTCTTCTCTCATACGCAAAGTCAGGATACTTTGATTGGAAATGCTTCCACGCTTTTGCATCTGAAGGATGTCTAATCTCACCATCTGTTGAGTGCTCCGCATGCCATCTCATTGGTTGCGTTGTGCGTTCAGACATATACAACCTCTGCAACCTTTCCGTCAAAGGCAAATACCACATCCTTTTATATGGCACTAGAACTCTTCCACTCGTATCTTTATAACGAGCCTTCCCACAAAATTTGTATGTAACCCGCTGTTCATCCGCCCTTCAATAAATCATACAGTTTTTGCTGCATACATCTATTACCTGATACGATAAACCAAGATCAGCTACGAGTTTCTGAACCTCGTAGTATGAACCAGGAGCTACATTATCCTCAGGTAGAATACTTTTTACAAAATCAGCAATCGCATCCACATAGTCTTCAGCCAAATTATAATATGTTTTAATGCACATCAGTCTTCTAGCAGATGATAAAGCTAAATGACCATCTCTGCAACCTTCGAACAATGGTTGCTTTTCAGCATCCAACATATCATAAAATCTCCTAGCTTCTGCATTGGGTAAATCTTCCCCTCTAAAATGATCATTTACCATCTGCTCAGTACCTACACCATAATCTACATTCGTTCTAATTGGTTCTTCTAATCTAACCGCCGGCTGAGGTTCGCTAGTAGTACCATGTTCATAATCAGTTTCCCCATGATGATACCAAATTTTGTAACTTCGTGTAAACCCACTCAAATATAGATGAGTCCAAACATCCCACTCTTTAATAACTTTTCTATTTTTACAATTAGAGCAAGGACATCTTAACATACATGTTTCTGCTTCCGGTTTTCGGCGAACTAACCCCATGAATTCATTTATACCCCGTTGGTATTCTTCCGTAAGCAATCTCGTGTTCGGATCCAAATGAGGTCGATCGATCTAAGAACGAAAATAATTTGAAGAAGACATGTTTTTTTTTCAATCAAATTCGTGTGTAAAGATAGTAAGAGGGAGGATGAAGAAATGGAGTGAATGAAGAGGAAGAGGGGTGGATGTATTTATAGATGAAATCCTGCCGACAGACCGAGGAAATTCTGAGGAAATTCCGAGAAAATTCTGAGGAAATTCCGACGCCAACGGTTACTTCCTCGGAATTTTTAAAATTCCCCAACGGCTCTCCAACGGCTCTCTAACGGCTATAAAATTTCCTCGGATGTTCGTCAGTTTTTTCCGAGGAACGTGGTTTCCTCAGTATTCCATAAGAATATGCCGACAAACTACGTTTTCCTTGGAATTCCGTCGGTATATTCCGAAGAAACCAAGTTTTGCGTTTCCTTGGTATGTCCTCGGAATTTTGTCAGAATATTCCGAGGAACTCATTTTCCCTCGGAATATCCGTCAGAATTCCGCTGTTTTCTTGTAGTGAACCATGCATCCGGTGCACTCATTATTGGACGAAATAACAAGTAGGTATCACAATGTAACAGAAAACATTATCATGATAATATTGTACTAGCTTTTAGTTGACACTTGTAATATTTGAAAAAGTAACTTTTATAAACCCAAATATTCTCAGCTTTAATGAAAATGAACAAAATTGCACATTTTATTTATTTGTTCATTATTTTATTTTTTTGGTGGAAATTTATTTATTTATTATAAGTTTGGAAAATCAGTATGAGTTGACAAAATACCAACTACCAAACAGAGATGGACCTACGTTCAGTATAGGGGATCAGCTTGACACCCTTTTAATATTATAAACTTTATTGGGAAAATTGTTTTTTTTTTGGACCAAAAAAACAAAGACATTTTCCATTTAGATTAATTCAATCACTAATTATCCTATTATGCTAATTATTTTGAAAATGACAATAATTTCCTTAAAAATTTGTAATTATGTTTATGAAATATTTATAATATATGTAGATATAATAATTATAATTACAATTAAAAAAAAATCTCAATCTTAACATAATCTCTCTCCTTCCCCCTCCCTCACCCCCCTCCGACGAAACCATCTCCGCGTCTCCTCTCTCGGTTGCGACAAAGACTGAACTCCCCCCCCCCACTGACGAAGCCATCTCTGTCTCTCTCTCTCCCTTCCTCCCTCGGTTGCGACAAACCCTAAATCCCCCCGCCTCCGACGAAGCAATCATTCTCTCATCCTCTCTCTCTCTCTTCTTCTCTCGGTTGCGGCAAAGACTGAGCTCCCCCCCCCCCCACCGACGAAGCCATCTCCGCCTCTCTCTCCCTTCCTCCCTCAGTTACAACAAACCCTAAATCCCCCCCCCCCCACGAAGAAGCAATCATTCACTCCTCCTCTCTCTCTCTCCCTTCTTCTCTCGGTTGCGAAAAACCCTAACCCTCCTCCCCCCCCACCGACGAAGCCATCGTTGTCTCCACCCCTCGGTTCTTCTCTCGGTTGCGAAGAAGACTGAATCCCCCTCGTTGTCTCCATCGTTGTCTCCACCCCTCGGCTTCATATTCTACGGTGTAAGGTAAGAGAGTCGCCTTCAAATCTTCTTCTTTCTATTTCAATTTTTTTGGTTTATGTTTATGTTATTTCATGTGAGTTTTGATTGTTTATTTGAGAGGTAAGAATTCGTTACAGTGAGTTTATGTTCAAGTGGCTTTACAATCATGTAAGAATTATATCTCAAACTTCCCCAAAAGAAGTGAGTTTTGATTGTTTATATGATAAAATGAGACCCCTTC
The DNA here is from genome assembly GCA_905132885.1 of Moricandia moricandioides. Classification (NCBI taxonomy): domain Eukaryota; kingdom Viridiplantae; phylum Streptophyta; class Magnoliopsida; order Brassicales; family Brassicaceae; genus Moricandia; species Moricandia moricandioides. Next base: position 29,043 of record CAJHQQ010002343.1, read on the forward strand.
ACATCTTCCTTGACCACGATCGATGTATTCTATTGTATTCTTGAAGCTATAAGCTCTAATCGATTGACCAAAAAAAAATCGATAAGTGTTGTTTTTTTATTTTTCTTTTTGCTTAACATCTTTAAGTGTTGTTGGGTGCCACTGTGTTAATGTATTGAGTCTATCGACCTTATTACTTTGTGCCACTGTGTTAATGTATTGAGTCAGTCGACATAACTCATGCCTGTAATTATATATTTAAGCTAGAGTTAACCATGAGCTTTATTATATACGCTCTAAACATATTACCCTTTGATTCATATGATAAAATTACATAAGCATATACATCATTCTTGACACGATCGATCATAGTTAGTAGCTAGTAATAGTTTTTGAAGTAGCTAGTAATAGTTTGTGATTATGAGTAGAGAATATTATAATACGGTTTATTGTAGTTGTGAGTGACTTAAGAGAGAATAATTGTACTCTTCAGTTCCATTATATTTGTAATATTTTTTTGAGAATTCATGATGTTAGTTTTGTTATTAAGATCGATAGAGTGTTAAGAGACATTAATTTAGTGTATATGACATTTGTTATTGATATGTGTTGTGTTTTTATTGTGTTTCAGCTATGGAGTTGGAGTTTCCTAGGCGTCTATATGGAGAGGGCTTGGAACCTCAGGTTAAGAAGATTAATAACAGCTGCCGACTGGGACTTCTCGAGTTGCTGAGGAAAAAAATTGAAGCCAGAATTCGAGGAAGTGAGGAAAGATCCCATTTTCTCGCATATTATGGCTATTGAGGAGAATGGTCTGAAGTTTTTGGCGAGGCTGGTACACTCTTTCTTGTGTAAGGAGTTGATGACAAGCAAGAAACATGAGAAGTGGTTCACATTTGCGAGGAGGCCTCTCCGTTTTGGATTGCAAGAGTATCATGTTGTTACTGGTCTCAAAGTGAAGCAAGAAAAGAACCACTTTCTAGTGAAATGGAAAGATGATAGGGGTTTTTGGAGCAAGCTGATGAAGACATGTGGGAAAATCAACTTGAAGATGATAAAAGAGAAGTATTTGGAAGAGAGAGTAGCTGGACTTGGGTTTATAGGGTGAGATTAATCTATCTTTGTGTTATTATGGGTGTGGCGATGGGGAGGGATGAGAAGGCAAATTCCCCACACCTTTACATGAAGTTGGTAATACAAAGCTATACAGATTGGTCCGTCTGTGTTAAACGAGGAACAATGTGGTCGTATTATGAGTGCAAGCAAGTGCCTTTACAGTCATGTAAGAATTCAACTAATAACTGTTAGATATTTTATAAACTGTGCACTAACAACAACCTTGTTGTTGTAGAAGATTGATGTTGTAATGTACTTATTTCGGAAAGAACAACACTTCAACGATGGAAACCGGGTCGTTTTGCTTTCATGACATGCATCTTCAGTGACCTTATCGCTTTTGATTACAAGAAGTTCGTGTTGGGTATTAAGAAGTACAATATGGATCCTTTATTACTGGAATACGGTAAAGGTGAACTGCCTTCTCATGGAAGAACACGAAAATTATGGAACGTGGATGTGGATCGGATGTACGTTCCTGTTTGGGTCAATCGCAACCATTGGATCGCTTTATGCATCAGTTTCGTGACTAGACATATCGATGTGTTTGATTGCGGGGTAAAAAAGATCAAGGAAGTGGAAGCATTCACGCATCTTGTACCTTGGATTATCAAGGCCGTTCAGTCATTGAGAGTGCAGAAGCATCTCAACATCACTCCGTACACTGTTTCTTATGTCCCTATGGGTGGTCTTAACCGACAAACTTTTCATTGTGGTGTGTACACTCTAAACACACATCGGATGTCACTTGCTTGGATAGACATGTCATTGGTGAATGATGATAACATCAAGGGAGCTCGGATAAAAATTATGTGGGATCTACGGGAAGAAGGTAATGATCCAGAGTTGATTGAAAGGATGTCAAAGTATGAGCCTCTTAACTATAAGTCTGGGAAATGTATTGAGATTGACTGATTTTTATGTTTCAATGTTATAGATGATTGTATTGACTAAATTTTTTAGAATTTACTACTTATTCAGTTGTGATGATTTGTATTGATTTTTTAGAATTGACTCTCTAACCAAAACTAGTCTATAAAACCTTATACCCTAAACGACTCTCTAAAACTTTATAAACTAAACGACTATGTAAAACCTTATACCCAAAACGACTCTCTAAAACCTTATACTCTAAACGAGTCTCTAAACCCACCCGATTGGAATATGTAATATGTAATGGATCCACATCTAACCTAAAACCCAACCCAATATAATCCATCTCAAAAAACCCTAAACTATTTCTCTTAGACCTTTAACTCACATCTTCGTTTGTCTGATTCTCATCTTTCTCTCCAAACTATTTTTCTCAAACATGATTACATAGAGGCAATTCTTTGAAGGAATACCATCTAGATGTTGGTGTGGACATATGTTGTGATATTTTACTCAAAAACGGATAAAAACCCGTACAGAAGATTCTACAGATGCGAGATTGGGCTACATGTTTCGATGTTTCAATAATTTCAATTTTTTTGTTCTAAACTTGACTCGATTTTCCCATGGTTTTGATATGTTTTTTACATTGATTTCCCATTGTGTTGATTTATTTTGCTTTTCTTATTGGTTTTGATGTAGAGAAAGAAGGAAAACCATTTATTTAAGTGGTGTGATGAAGCTTTTCTTGACGAGATTCGAAGGGTAAATGTTGAGCAAAGGAGAATTGCAGAAGAGATTGAAGATTTGAAAAGTATTTTGAAGAAAAAAGTGGAGGAAGAAGTTAGGATGCAGAAAATTACTTTGAAGAAGGTTGTTTAGGATCAATTTTATGGCTTTTTAGAAAATTAAGTAGCCAAAATGAATGAAATCGTTTTTCTGGATCAAGAATGATGTATAAGCAATTGTAGTCGATGTACTATGTCATGATCAACATGAAACTTAAACAAACTTGCGAAAATCATGAAACAAAGATAACAAAACAACGTTACTAGTAATCAAGCAAATCTAGAAATCATTCTTCTAGTTTGATAAATTGAATCAAAGAAACTGAAACTCTCTCAGCATACAAAGAAACTGAAAAAAAAGTTACTAGTAAACGCGAAAACACAGTAAACAAATCAACTATATTCGCATCTTGCAAGTTGCTCTGTTTTGGCCAGCAACACCACATCTATTGCACTTGAGAACCTGACCCCTCTGCGATGCTTGTGATGATTTTATTTTGTCTTCAACAGTTTCATATCTGCATTTTTTTTCTTCCAAGAGACTTTCTTGTCTCAGGCGGTAGCACTTCAGAATTCTCCACATCTTCTGGGACGGACCAATCATCTTCAGGAACAGCAATGGGATTTATGCTTTCTTGATACACTTCCCTCCAAGCTTATGTGGTGTACATCAAGTCAGTCAATGTGTGTGGTTCCATGCGAACATAGAAGCCGACTTTTATTGCGTGTATACAAGGTATATCTAAGAGGTCGTACTTCCCACAAGAACAAGTCCGTTTATCCAGATCAACTAAGCAGACAATTGTATCGCCTTTAACCAGCAGTTGATTATTGTTTACAGGGTAAACTACGAAAAAAATTCCCTTTCATTTTTTTCCTCCACATATATGGTCAAAGGATGCATATGCTTTGAAATCAATCTTTTACGCTTAAAAAACAAGTGTGTCAACATTTCTCTAATATTGTCCAACAAAGAAATTTCGGCGTACGCAAGGCAGAATTTATAGACTCAGCAGGATTAGTTGTCCTAATATCATACATGTATCCAATAAATTGACATCTAGCCCACTTTTTCACATCTACTTCCATAAGACAATTTCCAATTGTTGGACTGATATTGCAAACATGAGCAAATATCTTCTTGAAATCAGCCACTCTATAAGCCTTCGAAGCCTTAGAAACCAATCCAGCTAACCCTTTTCCCCTGAAATATGTTACCACATTCTTCAACAGATGATGTATACAAATACCATGTCTTGCTACTGGATACACATTCTCAACTGCCTTCTCTATAGATCCTTGTCTATCCGAAATAAAAGCCAACCATTTATCATCAGCAACAACAACTCGTAACCGTCTCATAAACCATTCCCAAGACTGATCATTCTCAGAGTCTACTATCCTGAATGCAATAGGATACAAATTTGAATTTCCATCTAAAGCAGTTGCAACTAGTAGCACCCCCTTGAATTTACTCTTCAAGAATGTTCCATCAACAACAATAACACGCCTCATGACTTTGCTAAAGCCTCTAATCGGTTGACCAAACGCTATAAACAAATAAAGAAATCTACCATTAACGTCAGTCTCATAAGAGGTATGTGTACCCGGATTGGCCTCTCACAACATGTGCAAGTATTTCAATATTTTCCCATAACTTAGCTCTAGAATACCTCTGACATCGCTGACTGCAAATTCACGCGAATCCCATGCTAAATACTTTGAGATCTCACATCCATAATCGGTACGCATAATATGAATAATATCGTTCGCTTTAGGCCCTTCTTTGACACCTTCATATTTATGCATGATCAAACCGCCTATTTTTTTCACTGAAGCTGTCTTAGAAGACCTTGTTTTGTTTGAAGGTGCGCAGGAATGTTCACCGACATACTTATTAATAATAAGATATGTAGAACCCTTCAAACACTCTGTTCTATCACCCCAATTGCAAGCTTTATACGCGCATCTAATACACTAAACTACTTTATTGGATTTGATAACTTTGTAGTCAAAGTTATGTTTCATTTCTCGTAACTCAAACCTCGCCTTCAATATTTTTTTGTTGAGGAAAAGATGTCCTTTCGTAACCAACTCGAGCAAATAATTCTATGCCAAAATTTCTCTTATTTCTTTTTTAGAGATGATGATGTCAGCATCATAATCATCTCCATCAACGACTTCTTGCTTCATCTTTCCTTTCTTCTTCTCCTTATGCTTATCACTCTTAACATTAATTGAAGTCCCCCATTGTCACAAGGATAGTGCTCCTTCTCTTCACCAGTAGTATAATCAGTTGGCACCTTATTAAGATCAAGGTCGACTTTATTTGGATTCCCTTGCTTTGCTTTATAGGAAACACTCAAACGAGTTGACTCATTTTCTTTACAAACCCTAGGAAATTTTTGAGTTGGCTTGAGTTTCCAATGATCACTGGTGGACATCCTGATGAACTGATCAACCCAATAGGTACATAACTCAACTCCAAATCGAGAACCATTTCTTCGAAACCAAAATATTCTAAAAGGATTTTCTTTAACTCTTCTAGAGAAGAGCTCAATTCCAAAGCAAATAACCTTCCCCCTTTCTTTTCATCGACAGAGAAATTCCATTCTGAGGCTGCAACCAATTCACATACACTACAATAGGCATATATATATGCATCAGTGAAAAACTTTGTTGAAAGTTTTGTGAAAAAATCAAGGGAATATGGAAGAGAAGTGGTTGAAAGAGGGTGCAGGAAGAAGCCACGATTTTTTGTTACTTTTTGTGTAAATATTCGATTTTCAAATATGGAAACAAAATATTTCCAAATATTTTATTCCTATATATTCGGAACTGTTCATACTTATCCATAGAATCTGAATTCTACTTTGTGTAGAATACAATTAACATGTTTGAACTCAACTTTTACAGGTTTTAGAATTTTAATACTGTGTAGATTGTGTATTTTACGTTTTTTAGAGTGATGGAAAATGTGCAGAATGTGTATTCCAAATATTTCTAGATTTTTATAATTTACGTAGATCTCTTATTCTAATATTCATTGAATTAATGAAAAACGTGGATTTCATTTTCTACTTCGCCGAAGTAATTATGCAGTTCGTAAAACAAAATCTGAAATTTTTATTTAAACATTTTTAGAACCAGATAAAAATATTTCTGTAATGGTATATGTATTTCTTAATATTTTCCTATTTTTCCTTTTCTAAGGCCAATAAAATATTTATTTCGTTTATTTTCGTAATTAGAAAATGGTATTATAGATAAAATTTGTACAAAATTAGAATTAGTGTAAAGGGACAATGTGGTTGTTTTTTTTGGACAAGAAAAAACACTTTTCCCAACTTTATTTGCAAGCCTAATGTAATTAGCAACTGAAGCTCAATTGGTTTAAACTCTTTGCTATGACACTCCTAAATTTGTGTCTAAACCCCCACCTACCCCGAGTTTAATGGTTTTTTTTGAACCGGACAAAAGCCCAAATTTTATTCTGACTTCTTTTTTATGTCTGGATTTCAGTTTGAGTCATTTAATTTAGAATTTATCTTTTGGGCTGAACCTTAAACTGAATTGATATGAGCCTTAGAACTCAAATGTACCATATGTTTTTAATTAAAAATGCGATAATTTTCACTATTGATTTTATTTTTACATACTATTGTTTTCGTAAAATAAAAATATGCTAAAATATAATACTAAATATTATAAATACTTTACACTTTTCTTAGACACCTACACGGATATGAGCTCATGTTTTTAGGCTAATGTGCATATTTGGAGAGAGAATATATCTGTGGATTACACCTCTTTTTTGAGATTAATCTGGCTTTTTCCATAGATCTGGAATACCCCAGATTAACAATATATATAATATTTTTAATAATATTTTAGTTTATTTTATAAAAACTGTAAAAAGTTCTGGATCTTCCACTGCTATGAAATGGAAAGAAAAACAATTAACACATTGACCTTGTAGAAAATGGTTTTATTAGTTTACAGTTAAGAGAATGACCTGAACATGATCCTCGTCTCATGTAGAAATCCTCGTGTTCCAAGCAGATTTGTGCATAACCTTATACCAAAAGTGAAAACCAAGATACATATACAATATGATAAAACAAATGGAAAAAGATAGTAAACTTACGAAATGACAAACCTGGAGATTGTCGTTGGTGAATGGCTAAACGAGGATGCGACGGATAAAAACACGGAAATGGCGAAAGTCGATGATCAAGCAGCATCTCAAATATGTTGAAACAGTGGTAAAGTACATCCTCTGCGAATTTCTAGACAGAAGAGGTCTTTTTATTAAAGAGGTCAAGTAAATGCTGTAGGGTCTTGGAGATGAAGATGTACTGAGAGTGAGAGAGAGAGGGAGAGAGAAGAACCATATGAGTTAACTCTTTGAGGTCCTTTCTTTTAAACAATGTAACTCTTTGCACCAGAGGTTATTAGCTCAACTGAAAAGGATCTCGGCTATTGTGTCAGAGATCCCCAATTCGAGTGACAGTTGAGACGAAACCAATATTATATGATGTGGTTTCGGGCCTAGGGGGATTAGGGCTTCGGCCCAAATTTCCTAATAATTCAAAAAAAAAAAAACAAGAACTCTGTTGAATAGGTATACAACATTTTTTTTTTGTTAACTAAGAGTTTCGGATTCTGACCATGATATCTCCCTTGGTCTGTATCTCCCCGCCGGTTTAGAAGGTGATAGGTATACAACATGTCGAACTGATTTACATTAGAAGGTTCAATCTCTATAATGTTATTTGAGAAATCAGTTTCATACATACCGTATTCACGTTGATTCTTACGAGGGTTAATTACAGCGATACTCTTATAAATCAAATATATATATATATTTGCCAGTATTAAAAACTTTTTTTTCTTTTTTCTTTTTTCGTATTTATGTTTCCTTTTTTATATTTTTTTCCAAATACCCTATATGATAAAGCACATTCATAAAATTTTCGAATGAAAATAATTTTATATATAATGTAATTCATAAAAAGGAAATTTCTCAAAATAATATTGATTTTAAATTAAAGAAATAATCTTCCCTTTTAAAAGATAAACTTAAACAACATAATATTTACATTTTAAAAATATAAGTATTTTATTCAAATCAGTCTATTTCTCATATTATTACAAAATCAATATAAATAACATAAACTAAGATATATTTAATGAATAAAAATTTATTTCTTTTTTTTTTAGTTTCTTTTTAAATGTTTCCAAATAAAATACTCCCTTTGTATCATAAAGATAAATGTTTTGGTGTTTTCACACATATTAAAAAAAATGCATTAAATCACTATAATAAATGTATCGATTTCTGTAATTTTTAATTTTCAATAATTTTTTACTAATAGTAACTCAATAAAGTCAATTAATTTTCTTGAAGTTTGCAATATTTTCATAGAAAACACAAAAAGTCTATCTTGATGAAACAAATTGTTTTTTTTCTAAAACATGTATTATAATGAACCGGAGGGAGTATATAATAAAGAGAACAGATGAAATTTAAATCATATATAATGTGATTTCATGAAAAAAAGGTTTACAAAAATAATTTTGATAGTAAAGTACAAAAATAATCTTCCTTTTTTTAAATTAGCGTTTATATTTTATGCATCTTTGTACCTATAATAGCTTTATATTTTATAATTTTATTTTTGCATATCAACATATACTAAATTATTTAAAAATAGAAAAATATACTTGCACATCTAAAATCAAGAACCAAATTAATACAATGAATACAATTAACTCAATTTGGGTGAATTAGATTAAAAATAGTTTTATTTTAATTTGAAAGAATATATGCAACACCTCATACCCAAAAAAATAGTAATTGGGCTAATTCAAATTCTTATATCCACAATAGAAATGTAAATACAGCTATAATAATATGATATTATTTATAGTAATATTTTTTATACATATAAATTATAGAACGACTCAAAATATTAATAATATATATGTATATTAATTATAGAGACATTAACCAACTATTACAATTTAGTTATTTTGTATAATTTTTATATATATGCATGAGGTTCTAAACTATTATTATTTTTTATTCATTTATGTAACTTTGAATCGGTGAATACTTTAGTTTAAAATTACTATTTGATTCTCAAAAAAACATATTTTGAATTATACATAATCCAACTAAAATATGTTTAAAAGTCTAAGATGATAATCAAAATAAATGAAAATAAAAAATTAATCAGACTTTTACGCTTTAGAACAAAAATATTATACTTGAATTAAAAAAATATTTTTTATCCAATATATCAAAATAATAACTAAATAGACGAGATATTAAAAATCATACGTCTATTTTAAATAACATACTAGATTCTTTACCTGCTCTTTCAAAGGACGGGTATATATTTTTTTAAAAAAAATTGAGTAAATTAATTTATATATAATTTTAATTATATTTGTATTTAATCATTTATCAATAATATAAAAAATTTAATGTTATGAATATAAAATAACAATACATGAGTAATAAATAGTTTGACCAAACAATTATCAATAAATCATTATTTTTATTTTGTTTTAAATTTTTTTGAATAAATTAACTTTTATATTTTTGTAATTATATTTGTGTTTAATCATTTATCAATAATATAAAAAAATAATACGTAAGTAATAAATAGTTAGACCAAACAATTATCAATAGATCATGATTCTATTTTAATATAAAAGATATTATTTGAACTCCTTACATTAAGCTAGGACCAAGATGTAACTACTACTTGTCCCAACAAATTCCCATCATTATCAGTGTTGTCCCTAACTAGAATAATTGAATACAATTTGGTTTCTGGTCATTTAAGAGTATGATTTTTGCGTTTGAACTTTTCTGAAGGTAAATGAACAATATAGACTTGGTTTGATATTTTTTCTATTTCAGAGGTCGACAACTCTAATTGGTCCTAATTAATTAGACACCATATATTAGCTTCGCAAAGCAATAAACAGAAGCACAAATGTCATCAAATACCATCTGCAATTTTGGAGCACCAATCTTAACGAAGGAAACTATACAATTAACTCAGACAAAACCAAAGAAACAAAATGAAAGGAGAAGAACGATCACAAAGTTTCAAGACCAAGTAAAGAAAAATAGTAAACTAATGCTAATTAGTAGTACTGATCAAAACCTCCCTTTGGTAAGAAAACTGCTTAGAATTACCGTTTTAATCCAATTTGATTCTATCTTTCTCTTCTTCTTGCTTCTTTGGAGCTGCTGGAAAATATTTGATTCCGGTAAGGTCACCTGCTTTGCTTATTACCTATCATAAAACAGAGAGTATCAAAATGTACAAGAATCAATTTGCGGATGAACTATCTATAAGCAGTCCCTTTCTTAGGCTCTCTTTGTAGCCTTTTGAGGTTAGACTCAAAAGATATCTATACTATGCTGAGAATTTGTGAAGGCTTTCATCAGTTTTATAGTAAATGATATAGGAGAGCAAGCGAGTGAACTCAGTGATATTTTTCTTTTACCTTTAGAGCTTTAATAAGATCTTCTCTTGAGTGAGATGCAGATATGCAAATGCGAGCCCTGGCTAGCAATAGAGGTGTAGCTGGGAAACCAACAACCACAACTGCGACCTGTTTACAGTTTTAAACGTGCGTTCAACATACAGGGAATCTCCCTAGGGTGGAAGCAAGTGAGATATTGGAAGCAAGCATAGGAGTCTATACTTACGTTTTCTCGCAAGCATTCCCTTGAGAAGGCTGGGATTTTTGCAGGATTGTAGAGCATTATTGGCATGACTGGAGAATCATTATCTCCAAGAACCTCAAATCCCATCTTCTGCAGCTCAGCCCTGAAAAAGTTGCTGTTCTCCCTTATCCTAGCTAACTTTTGTGCACCTGTGTCAGGTTTTTAGAACCAATTTTTTTTGAGACTACATTACTTGAGATTATGAAGCTCAAAGACCAAACGAAACTATAGACATACCTCTGTTTGAACCGTCCTCTCCAAGGATAACTTTTATGGCTGATATAATTTGTTGTGCTGAAGGAGTTGAAATTGATGTTGCGTAAAGGTGAGCAGGGCAATGGTGCTTCAAATATTGTATGAGGTCCTACAGAAATTGAAAGCACAAAGTATGCTATAAGCCTTTGGTTGATTTTGAGATGAAGCACACTACTTCCCTAAACAAATCAAATGCTCTGTTGTGTAGGATAAGTTCCTTAGTGGAAACATCGTTGACAAGGTTCATTACTTCACTATGAAAGATCTTTAAATAATTGCATACGAAAGTTTACCATAGAAAAGTGCAAACAAAAGATCAGTAAATGGTAAAAGGTATATAATTGCTAACCTTGGATCCAGCAATGTAGCCACCACAAGATCCGAAAGATTTTGTAAAAGTTCCCATCATTATGTCCACATCAGCTGTGTCAACGCCGAGAAGTTCGCAAACACCCCTGCCTGTTTTCCCAATTGCTCCAATGCTGTGTGCTTCATCCAAGTAAACATAAGCCTGAAACAAGGATAGACAAGAAGTTAAGTTACACACCAGACAAAAAACCATTATATAAAATATTTAATGTCGCAAACGATTGTTTAGTTGATCGAATTCCTTAGCCTCCACCAATGTTGGAATATTAAAAATAGAGTATCATGTTAACTCACCTTGTACTTCTTGCATACTGAGACAATCTCGGGCAGTTGACAAATCTCCCCTTCCATGCTGTAAATACCCTCAACAACAACAATGATTTTCTTCCATGGTCTGTGTGTCCTAGGTTGTCCCTCAGCGATTTGTTCTTTCAATACTCTTTCCAAATGAGCAGGTGCTGAAAATCAATCAACAAGAGAGCATGAAGGTAGGCCACCAAGTTAGTGGGATAAAAATTCTGGAAAGTGAAGCATAAGAAATGCTTACTGTTGTGTTGAAAAACGCGGATAGTGGCTCCTGAACCTCGAGCACCATTGACAATTGAAGTATGGTTCAAAGAATCGCTTATTATCAACCCTCCCTGTACACAAAGCATCAACTGAGGCTACTAAAAAACATCACAAGGTGTAGCAGCAGTCATACCTTTCCAATCAAGACAGGAATGATAGCCGAGTTTGTTGCAAAACCCATGCCAGTGACAATAGCAGCAGGTTTCCCCACATACTTAGCAACACATTCTTCAAGTTCTGCATGTACAGAAGTAGTCCCTGATGGCAGAAACAAACCAATGTCAGGCGACAACAAAGGGAAGAGATTGTTGGAGGACTAATACAGTAAAAAGAAATTGTACCTGCATCAACGCGAGAGCTGCAGGTACTAGCTGAAAACTTCTTCAAAGACTCGATAACACGAGGCGTGCAGTATTCATCGAAAGAACCAAAGCCAAGATAGTTGTAAGATCCCAAATTAAGGCACCTTGTGCTCTTTGGTGTTCGTCTGCAACCACCAAAGGCTTATTATTCTGTGAACACACTTGGCATAGGTGACAAGTGGAGTTTAATAAATGGGAGAACTAAAGTTTAAACCTTTTTAGATATGGTTTTCATATAAAAGGTAAAAAGAATAGAAGGAGAGGAAGGATTAGACTCACTTGAGGGTCTTGTTGTTGTCATTAGAGTATCTCTCGATAACATCAACCCAAGAATCAGGAGCACTAGATATGGGACGATTAAAACAATCCTTCACACATACCAACAAAAAAAACATTAGGATTCAAGCAGTCAAATGTCTAGAGAAAAATCAAAAACTTGATAAACATTTCTCCACCCGAAAACAAAATATCTTCACCAAAGCCGAGATTCTAGGGCTGAGCAAATAAACCGAACCCAAAAATCCGAACCGAACCCAGTCCGAAAAATAAATCTGAACCGATCCAAATCTGACATGTTTTATGGTATTTCAAGTTATGGGTATTATCCGAATTGAACCTGAATCTAAATGGATATCAGATAGAACCTGAAATATTTAGAACTCCAAAACATGATCTCTAATATGTATCCAAAATACATTAAGAGATTACATAACATCTAAAAAATATATATCACATGAAGGTTGGTGGTTGAAGGTGGCAGTTGAAGCTTCATGTTTTTAGTTATTGGTTTGTTTCAATTGAATAATGTTTTTCATTTTATGAGAATTTGGTTTTCGTTTTATACTTTTAATTATTTGGTTTTCTTTGTATCTATAACTATGTTTGCTTTTCCTTTGATTTTGAATGATCACGTTTGATGTTTTTTTTTAATCGATTTTACTTATGTTTTGATTAAAAAATAGGTACAAATCAGATACTTTAAAACCGAAAAACCGATTTTACTTATGTTTTGGTTACAAATTAGGTAAAAATCAGATACTTCTAAACTGAAGAACCGATAGGGATCCGAACCCGAAAGTACATCGGATTGTACCAGTTCTTTGAAGATTTACTAACCCGATAGAACCCAAACCGGTTCCGAACTGAATTTTCATATAATCCGAATGCGGCTGATTTTGACAAACCCGAAAAACTAAGACCAAATTGGACAAAACCGAAACCCGATTAGAACCCCGAATGCCCAAGCCTACGAGATTCAACAATTAGTGATCACATTTTACTAAAATAAAATTATGATGAAACTTTTATGAAACAAATTGATTTACTGAATTCCTCAAATGATTTTTTTTTGTTCCCCCAAACAAATAGGGGAAAGAAGGAACCTGAATGCGGTGATACAATCGTCTGATGTAGAAATCCTCATGAGCCAAGCAGATCGGCGCGTATCCTTGAAGATTGTTGGTGGAGCACCAATCGAAGAAAAGGCGGGAGTAATCGCGAAGCTGGCCAAAGGCGAAGAGCAAGCCGTAGCTGAAGTATGTCGATACGGCGGTGAGGTAAGGGATCGTTATCATATTGTTCTTTCAAATGATTCCTTCTCCTCTCTTTCTCTCTATCTCTCTATCTCTGAGCTTCGGATTCGGCGATCTGGAAAAATCTGGGCCCTTTCTCACGGGAGAGAGAGACCAGAGAGAGATTTGAATTCGATCTCTTTCCCTTTCTTTCTTCAAAAAAAAAATAATAATAATAAAGGATTCTTCGGATCATTAAAATAAAAATAGTCCTCGAAAGACTGAACCTGAACCAACCAAAACCAGTCCAAAATTATATAGATGCATATGTAGATTTAAAATTTTCTGCTCCAAAGACTCAAAAACAGACCTGAATAGATCTAGACCCCATTAAAATCAACTCAAATCTGACCTAAAATTTTGTTGTAGTATTTTCTATCTGTGAAATTTTCATATTCTTGTAGCATTTCTTTAAATGTACTAGATTTTTGATATGCATTTTCAAAATGCAGAATTATTTTTATAAAATAATTATTTTGATGGAAAATATTTATTCTATATTTCTATTTATATGCAGATCAATTTTTTTTTCCTTTAACTTGCCTATGTAGAAGAGCCAATATAGTCACGATGCAAATAATTGTTAATTACATGCAGAACTAACGAATGAAAGATATATGTTGTATTATTATTTAAGGCTTGTGTCACAAGTAGATCAGCTGGGTTGTTGTTGATTCGGTTAACCCATTGTATATTGAAATCTTCGAATTTCTGGCTCCATATCCATGAGTCTCTAATGTAGTTGTAAAGTCCAAAGTTGAGCGAATTTATGTTCGACAAGGTCCACCAAAGTTTTGTAGTCACCTTCAAATATAACCTTCTTGTATCCTTTGCTCCATAAACTTTGCATTGCCACAATGAGAGCTTTAAATTCACTTTCCTATGCTGAATTTGGTTTTTGAAAACTAGCTTTCCCATGTAGATTCCATCTGCGTTCCTAATTACCCAGCCTTCTTAGGCTTTTTCCGCTTGACTGTGATAAGAACCATCAAAGTTGCACTTAATCCATCCATGCAGAGGCACCTCTGGGCAGAGCCGGCCCTTGTGCCAAGCTAAAGAACCAGTGGCTTCCATTCATTTTATTATAAAGATATTTTCGGCCACAAGTTTTTAAAGTCTCCTTTACTCTAGTGTTGAAACTTGAAAATTATAGTTTTTCTTCGTCCAACCCGGGTTCAAAACCCCACAAAAACGACTATTTTTTTTAATTTGTTTCTAATCATGGATTTTCTAGGATCGACTCTGGCTCTAGGCCCAAGCAAAGGAAACTCAGGCTTCCAGCTGCCATTTTATTAAGTATTTAACCGGCCATAAGTTTGTCAAAATTGTTAGTGGTGCGGTGGTTAGTGATACACTAGAACCACAAGAGGTGAGTCTGGTTCGACGTTCATTAAGTTCAAAACGATTTTGCTTTTTTCCAGCCACCTTTTTGTTTTGAGCTTCTGGTCTTAAAAAATTTAAGGCCGACTTTGCCTCCATGTGAAGGTCTTACCCATTTACTTCTTTGTTTTCTATGTGTATTTTGAAGGACCGTTACTGTGTTCCGTTCAACATATTGCTAAGCCTGAGTCCACTCTCCACAAACCTCGCAAAATTGCCGATTGTTTTCCATTCTGTTAGACGTTTTCAAAATAACATCATATTTCTGTTTTTCCAAATCTTTCAGATAATCCATATTCCCAAGTTTTGAAGCTCTCCTCATAATTTGAATATTCCCAGTAGACCGAGTTTTTAATGTTTTTTTAAATTAGTAGTTTTAAAACAAAAAAAAAAAATTGAACCAATCGTATTGACCATTAATCCATGTTTATTTAAGATCTTAGTGAAAATAAGAAAATCAGAAGGTGTAAGAAGACAACGTGTGATATTTTAGCTTATTTTGACAAATCTCCCAAACAGAGGCAGAGTTAGGATTTCGGGAGCCTTCTATTTATTGAGTTCGGCGTCGTAGCCCGAGGCACTTCCGAGAGTAGAGCGGCGTGTAGGTTCTCGACACACTTGCAGGCCGTGAACTCGTGGAGGAACTGGTTGATGACTGCCAGTGTTCATTGGAGTGGGGGCCTCCAGGTTCCACCGTCTTCTCTCCCCGCTTGATACTCCTCCTCTCTGTTTTACTGCTCTTTATGTTCTTATTTGTAAATCAGAACGGGTCGACGAGCTATTTCCCCACGAGAAGTATCATATAGCATCAGATCCCCACCAAACTATGACCTAGTGTCAAATCTCCATGATTTGGAAGTTACAAACTTATTTCTCCACAAATTAACAATTTCGAATGTATTTCTCCCTGAACCGATACTTCAAAACTTAATTACCCACGGACCGTGGTTTTAATTGGTTTATTATTAACCAAATAATTTAAACCGACTAAACCAAACTAAAATTCATTTTAAACAATTTTCATAAATGAATATTGTATTAGGTTTATAGTTTTGTGTTTTCTGAAATTTAAAAGAAAAAACTTACATCAAAATTTCATTTTTATAAAGGTTAATAAAATCACAATAAACAAATAAGCTTGTTAAATTTTTTTATTTTTTTTAATTTGAAAGAAAAAAAATCAAATTTTGATAAAAAAATATGTCAAAAATTCTATTTTTTTGAAAATTTGATTTAGTTCCAAATTCAACAAAACATAGATTTTGACATATACTTTTATCAAATTTTAATTTTTTGGTTTCAAATTTCAAAAAAATACAAAAATTAATAAGCTTATTTGTTCATTGTAATTTTATTAAATTTTGTAAACATAAAATATTGATGTAATTTTGTATTTTATTTTTTTTAAACGCAAAAATATTTAAAAAAATTAGGAAATCTTTTTTGAATTCAAAAAAATCTATATTTTAAAATTTCAACAAGAAAATAAACAATATTCTTTAATAAAAATTGTTTAAATTGAATTTTGGTTTGGTTTAGTCGGTTTAAACTATTTGGTTAATAATAAACCAAATAAAACCATGGTCTATGGGGAATTAAGTTTCGAAGCATCGGTTCAGAGAGAAATACATTCAAAATTATTAATTCGTGGAGAAATAAGTTTATAACTTTCAAATCGTGGAGATTTGACACTAGGTCATAGTTTGGTGGGGATCTGATGCTATATGATACTTCTCGTGGGGAAATAGCTTGTCGACCCAATCAGAACCATAGACGTCTTAGTTTCCCGGTTAACTGGTCCCTCTGTAACTTTCCAATTTTTCCTTTTTGAGGTTAATTAATATAATATTATTATAAAAATAATAAATAATAATAATAAAGCTATAAACTGATATTATTAAAAAAACTTTTTAATGCTACTATAAGGTATTACATTATATATATATATATATATGTATATATCCTATTATAACCATGCATTTAATATGGTTATACGGTGAATTATAGTTTTTTTTATTGCTATGCAATATAATTTCTCTTTTGGATAGAACAATATTTTGACAAAATCTTAGAAAATTATAGTTCAGAGAATTTAGTCACACATGTCAGGTCGTATATGTTATCCATATATTTATTAAAAGGAATACATAAAAATAGACCTAAATTTTTTTTTGTCACTAAAATAGTTTTCAATGGGAAAATAACTAAAATAGATTTATTAGTGTAAATATACATTTATACGTTTTGAGTTAACTAATATAAACTTAGAGTTTAAAGTTATGAGATGTGTTTTTAGAGACGAGATTTAAAATTTAAAAATATTAAAATTTTCAAAATAAAAAAATATATTTTGGTCATTTTTTCTTGAGGTTTATTTTGTGAAAAAAAAATAACAATGTGTATTTAAATGATTTACTCATTATTAAACTATATAAAAAAAACCTTTGAGTTTATGACTGAGTTGATAAAAGAAATTACTATATTTTCAGATTTGTATTTTTTTTTACAAATAAAAAAAATCAAATTTCATTATTTATGAAAACTTAAATTGAAGGATAATTTTTTCTTAGAAAATATATTTTCAATAAGGTTTTAGATCTTTTACAATTTTAATTTTAATTTTAATACTTGCAACGAAACTTATAAAATTTTTTGGTTAATATCTTAATAATTCTTAAAACATCAACAACCAATATTTTTTGTTTTACTTTTAGGATATTTTTTGATATTAAGATACTCATTGATTATCTATGCAATTAACGTAGACGATCTATAATACATTATCGTTATAAATATTGTGATGTCGATTATAAAAATTATTGTTAACCAAAATTAACTTCTATTTCATCTCCAAGTTAAATCTTCGTATTATATTCTTATATAAAATGACATTAATCATGTAATAAGACACATTTATATCTCTTTCTCTCCTTTTACTTCTAACTACTATATATATATATATATACATATTACTAGGGCCGGTCCGCGCTACGCGCGGGATGTCAATATAGAGCGGTGTATATAACTATATTGCGATCGGTTTGCATTGGATTCTCTTTTTTATACGTAAATTTAAGCCATTCTGTAATAGTTACGATTTGGTAAGTATTGTTTATATGTGGATTTTACGTGAGTATTTAAGTATAGCTCATGTATCTTCAGGAACATGTGTGTAATTCATTTTCATTCCATGTGTGCTATATCGTGTATCATATGTTTGGTTTTATTTAAATATGCATCAGATAGGTGTAATATATGTTTATTTATTAGATTGGCCATATCATATTATCCGATTGTGTATATTGTAGATTAGATAGTATATATATAGATAAATGGTGTTAACCATATTTATCAACACATATTAGTAAATGATTATTTAGTTTGTTTAGTGAATTCTAATGAGTTGATGTTGGTGGGCTTTTCCTAATACAAAATTTTCAAAATGATGTTGTCAATGTATTTAATTATGCATATCAATGCATGTTGGGTATCTTTATTTTACACAATATTTAAAAGCCCAAAAGGCAACAATGTTAACTGATAATCAAAGTTGTGGTTGACTAAATTTCTATATACAATAATGACGATTGTTTGAAAGGAGAGATGTTAGATCTTTTATTTTCTAATTTAATTTTGTAAAAAAAATTTATATTGAGTATATAACAATTATTGATTGTGTTTTTCTATAATTTCATACAAAAATATGTGATATTGATTTTTCTATTTCTCTTTGCATGAATTTAATGAAATGTGAAAATACCGTAAATAGTTTTTTTTAAAAGAGAGTTTCTATTTATTTTCAAAATTTATATATTTTAGATTATATTATATATTTCACTAAATTATTATTTATTGACTAAATTTTCATCAATCTTAAGTTATAATATGTATTCTAAATTTTTAACTAAAATTGTATTGTTTTATCTTTTTGCAAATTTATTTTCGCTTAAATCTTTTTAATTATATATAAACTTTTGGTTGTATTTTTCATTATGTTTTTGTTAACTTTTCAAAAATATTAGCTTGGTGAGAGAAGGATGAAATAAAATACTGTGAGTTAACTCTTTTTATTTTTATTGGCCTAGGTTTCATAAAACGTGAAAAAACGATAATAAAAATTGATTATTCTATTTTTTTAATTAATATATTCTATTTATTTTTTTTATTTTTTTTTTATTTTTGGTTTATTTTATTTGATGACTAAAAAATTTATTAAATTCAAGGTATATTAACTAATTTTGCATAAACATAATTTTGTGAAAATGACTATTTTAGTTATAGACTAATAATTGTTTATGGTTTTCAATTTCTTATATTAATTTTTATAAGATTAAATTTGGTTTCAACAGAGAAAACAATTTCGTAGGATTTTTTTTTTGGGTAAACATCAAAAAAATTACATTATGTAGTTGTTGCTAACTTCCCATAATGTTGTTAGAATGACGGATGTACAAAATTTGGTTTAACAAAATTACTAATTACAAAGGTGTATAGGTTTTTATATGTTTCATTAACAGATTCGATTTAAACACAAAACTGATAAAAACAAATTTGGGATAATTTACGAACTTTAAAAATTTGTAGTGATGTGTCAAAACCTTGTGCAATGCTTGCTAGGTGGAAGGTAAAGGAGAGTGTAAAGTCTTTTTATATATAAAAATCACATATTAATTCTTACATTATTGTAAATGCATAGCACGATTTCAATTATTTACCTATAGAAGTCATTTCAAATTTTAATCAAAACCCACCAATTCTATAACTCATTAATTAACGTAACTAATTTCCTAATGAGCTAAACTCTTGTCGTTTTTATCAAATTCCTACATTCCTTGTCCATACCATCTTCTTCTACTTACTCCACGCTGCCGCAATGTTTTGACACCACCTTGCACTTAACCACACTCCCATACACATAAAATCCAGGTTGAACCATAGCTCGAACCACATCTTTAACCCGGTCACCACCAGTCTATTACATGTAAACCGGATCAAACCGGTTGTCTTTCTCCACACGAAAGACTTTCAATCCCGGTTCACCGAGTTAGCTAATAGGTGAACCAACCAAACACTTTTTGACGCACGAACGAACGCCTGCAATCAAAAACACCCGGTTCATTTGGTTTTCAATAAACCAAAAAAACTACATAAACTGTTCACTGTAAAATAGGTTCAGACACAGTTCTGTTCCACCAAAGCATCGAAACGAATTATTTTCCGTTCAAGGAATTCGCTAAACTCGCCAGAGAAATGCTTCGTTCCTCTGCTCAAGACCTCGTCCCACATGAGCTCCGAGAAGATATTGAAGGAAGTGTAATTAGATTCGCAAATATCAATCAGGTTTAAAATCCAGATTGATCCATTTTCCTGAAACCTAAATCACAGATGTCAAGAGGAGACGAATCCCTAAATATCAAAACTAATCTCGTTGAGAATAAAATCAACAAAAAATATTGAAATCTCAATCATCTCCCATAAAAGAAATCTTTTGAATAATTTTTTTTGATAATCAATACATGACCATATTGAAACAAAATCAACAAACAAAACGAAATCGAAACGCCTCCCATAAAAGAAAGCTTATGAAATAAAGTTTGTCCCATAAACGAAAGTTTTAGAATTAAATTTTGATGATTAAAAAAAAGAACAAATTGAAACAAACTTTAAATTTAAATCATCATCGTTATCACTGGGATTTTTGAAAAGCTTGTGAGTGAGAGAATAGAACTGATAAAATTCAAGAGATAGGACTTACCTTTTTATAGTCGCAGATTCTGAGAAAAGAAGTAAAAGGAGATGCATTCAACGATAGATCGTGGGAGGAGTGGAGACAATTGTTAATGAGCCCGTTGAAGGTGACGCTTCAATTCCGACTGACGACGTAAGGTTTCCAGATTTTTTTCACCCGTGAACAGAAGCAAAACTTAGGGCTTATGATTGTGTGAGTCTTCAAGAGGAAGACGTCATTTACAGAAGGCTTAAATTGGGTCCAGTTCAGTCCCTTTAAAAACTTAACTCACAGCCCATTAGAGGCAACAAAATCAAGGTTTATATGTTAGGGAAAACACGTGTTGCTTTGTAGTTTCTTGATTTAATGACGTGAAAGCCTCTTGAGGGAGTAAACTCATCTTTATAATAATAGACTAGGGGTTAATCCGCGCTACGTGCGGAACTATTTTAATTATTAAATGTTAACTATATAATATTTTTATATTGTATACTTACTGATTATTTTTTTTTTCTTATATTATATATTTACTTCTTCTATTTTTTATTAATTTTATATAAAATGGTAATATTACAATAGATGTTTAATGTAATATTTATTTCTTATGTTGTATATTTATTTATTATTTATTTTTCATACATTTTATATTTAATTATTCTAATATTACGATAGATGACTAATATAATATTTATACTGCATATTTACTTATTTTTTATCTATTCTTATATTGTATATTTACTTATATAATTTTTCTTGCATTTATATTAAATGATAATATTACGATAGAAGCTTAAAATAATAGTTCTATTTATTATTTTGTATATTTACTTATTATATTGTAAATTTACTTATTCTAATATTACGACATATGTTTAATGTAATATTTTTATTTCTTATAATTTACATTTATTGATAGTTTATTTTAATATACATTTTTCATATAGATATTTTAATTTACTTTTTCCATTTCTTATATTGTACATTTACTTATTCTAATTTTTTTGTTTTTATATTAAATGATAATATTACGATAAAATGTTTAGTGTAATATTTCTATTTATTATATTGTATATTTATTATTTATTTTCTATTGTATATTTAGTTATAAAATATTTAGAAATAATAAAAACGTAAAAGTAAAAAAATTTCAGATAGATGTTAACTTAGGTTTTCTATTTTTTATTTATAATTACTTATTATTTCTTGTTTCTTATATTGTATATTTACTTATTCATTTTTTTTTTGCTTTAATATCTATGGGAATATTACAATATATATAATAAAAACAATTATTTCTTATATTGTACCTTTACTTATTATTTATTTTAATATACATTTTTCATATAAATATTTAATGTATTTTTTCTATTTCTTATATTATATATTTACTTATTATTATTTTTCTTATGTATTTACTTGTAGATGTTTAATGTAATATTTATATTTCTTATATTGCATATTTATTTTTAATATTATAATATATTTTTTATGTAATATTTTTATTTCTAATATTATATATTTACTTACTATTTATTTTACAATACATTTATTCTATTATAAATTTTATTTATTTATTTATTTTAATATTAAGATAGATGTTTAATGTAATATTTTTATTTCTTATATTGTATATTACTTATTCTTATATTATGATAGTTGTTTAATGTAATCTGTTGATAAAAAATATTTAATGTAATATTTTTATTTTTTATATTGTATATGTACTTACTATTTATTTTCATATATTATATACTTGCTTATTAAAATATTATGATAGATTTTTAATGTAATTTCTATATTTCTCATATTGTATATTTAGTTATTATTTATTTTACTATACATTTTTTAGATAGATGTGTAATTTAGTTTTTCTATTTCTTAAATTATATATTTACTTATTGCTTATTTTTTCTTATATTGTATATTTACTTATTTTAATTTTTTGCATTTGTATATTACGATAGATTTTAAGTGTAATATTTTTATTTTTTATATTGTGTATTTACTTATTATTTTTTTATTATATCATATCATAATATTACGATAGATGTTTAATGTAATATTTCTATTTTTGATATTGTATATTTAGTTATTAATCTTATTGTATATTTAGTTATTAATCTTATTGTATATTTACTTATATATATTTAATGTAATATTTATATTTATTATATTGTATATTTACTTATTATTAATATTACAATATTTTTTTTAATGTAATATTTTTATTTCTCATATTGTATATTTACTTAATATTTATTTTACTATACATTTTATTTATTTACTTATTCAAATATTACGAAAGATATTTAATGTAATAGTTTTATTTATTATATTGTATATTAACTTGTTCTTATATTACGATAGATGTTTAATGTAATTTTTGATAAAAAAGATATTTAATGTAATATTTTTATTTTTTATATTATATACTTACTTATTCTAATATTATGATAGATGTTTAATTTAATATTTATATTTCTTATATTGTATATTTACTTATTATTTATTTTACTATACAACTTTTGGATCAATGTGTAATTTATTTATTTTCATTTCTTATATTATATATTTACATATTTTTATTTTTGCTTATATTGTATATTTACTTATTATATTTTTTTAAAAAATTGTATATTACGACAGATTTTTAGTGTAATATTTATATTTATTATATTGTATATTTACTTATTATTTGTATTATTTATATTGTATATTTATTTATTATTTAATTATATGTTTATTATATCAAATTATAATATTACGATAGATGTTTAATGTAATATTTCTATTTTTGATATATTTACTTATTATTTATTTCAATATATTATTTCTATTTATTATATTACATATTGATTTTAATTTATATTCTTATATTGTAAGTTTACTTATTATTATCGTTTATATTTAAAGATAAATGTGTATTGTAGTATTTAAATTTTTAAATTGTATATTTACTTATTATTTCTTTTCTTAATATTGTAGTTATATATGTTTAATGTAATATTTCTATTTCTAAATATATTTAATTAAATGATAATATTACTATAGATGTTTAATGTAATATTTCTATTTTTGAATATATTTATTTATTTTTATTTACATTTTTTATTTTTTAATGCCACGTGGCAATTTCTCGAAGAAGGAGTTTATGCTGATGTGGACGCTTTCTAGAGCTTCAAAAGCTCCATTTTATTAGTATAGATTTTAACCTTGTTCTTTGACATCGAAATCTTCTTTTGGTTAATTTACTGTTTTTAATTAATGAAACATAATATAATAATATAGTATACACATTTTGGACTTTCTTGGACTTCAAAATGGATAATAAGTTGGGAACTTGCCCAACCCATCTAAATAATTTAAGAGTTTCAACTCAAATACATTAGGACCAGTTTAGAGTTGGGTTAAATAAATAAAGGGTTTTGAAAGGATTAAACACTATTAGATATTTTTCTTTTGCTTTTTAGTACACAACAATATTTTGGTGTAGAGTTTTTTTTTGTAAACTATTTTGGTGTAGGGTTAAAACTTCAAAAATTAATTTTCATTAAAAACTGCAAATATATAGTTTTTTCGCTAAAATCGTGAAAACAAATATTTCCGTCAAAATCCCAAAAACAAAATTTTATGCCAAATCGAATTTTCCACCAAAACGAATTTTTCCACCAAACTCGAAAAAAATGAAAATTTTCGCCAAAACCGCAAAATTTAGTTTTCCCGCCAAAACAAAAAAAATGATTTTTTTTGCCAAAGCCGCAAAATTGAGTTTCTCGCCAAAACCACAAAATTGAGTTTTCCCAAAAAAATCGCAAAATTATTTTTTTTTCGTAAACCCGCAAAATCAAGTTTCCGCCAAAACCGTAAAATTGAATTTTCCGACAAAAATCACAAATACCAGCTTTCACACCAAAACCGCAAAAATCGAGTTTTCTCCGCCAAAA
The DNA here is from genome assembly GCA_905132885.1 of Moricandia moricandioides. Classification (NCBI taxonomy): domain Eukaryota; kingdom Viridiplantae; phylum Streptophyta; class Magnoliopsida; order Brassicales; family Brassicaceae; genus Moricandia; species Moricandia moricandioides. The sequence goes on from CAJHQQ010002343.1 coordinate 53,731, forward strand.
TCATTAAATTGAGTTACCCCGCCAAAAACGCAAAATCAAGTTTTCTCGTCAAAACCTCAAAACCGAGTTTCCCGCCAAAACCGCAAAACTGACTTTTCCCACCAAAACCGCAAAATCGAGTTTTTCCGCAAAAACTGCAAAATCGATTTTTCCCGCCAACACCGCAAAATTTAGTTTTCCCGCAAAATAGAAAAATCAAGGTTCTCCGTAAAAACCTTAAAATTGAGTTTCTCCCTAAAACCACAAAATTGATTTTTCACACCAAATTTTAAAATCAAATTTTCTCACTAAAACTGTAAAATATTTAATCCAAAACCATTTTCTTTGATTTAAGTTAATGTAAGAGATAATATATATAAATTTTGTAAGAGATTATATATAAATGGACTTAAAAGGGTTGAAAATGGTTCAACCTGTTTACATATTTTGATGAGCTCTAAGAGGGTTAGGGTTCATTTAAGGATGAATTTAAATTATATAACATCCCTACTAACCAGAAATGTGAATCCATTTGGTATCTCTGAGATTTGCTCAGGTGTACTGAGTTTTGTATAAGTTTTTTTCTGACCAAAGAGTTGTGTATTTCCCTGTGAAGCCAAGACATTCACCGAAACGTCTTCAAAGCTAGACGTAATGAAAACATCATAAATGAAATCAAACTGATATCACGTTAAAACCGATGGAACATGAAGTTAATGTGAAACATGTTTCAACCCTTGCAGTTTCAGCTAATCTGTAACATATATATATGTTCATGCACTTTTTTCTCTTACAACATAAACCAGAAGCAATAATGAAGACCTCTATGAGCACCATCATCTTCTTCTTAGTCGTTCTCTCCATTTCTGCCATCTCCTTAGCCAAGCGTAGCCCTCTGGAAGATTGCATAAGAAGAAACATTGCCCGGTCGCTCTCTCCTCCTTCAAAAACATCTAATTTAGAGGTGTGGGACGAATTGTGCAGAGATGAGACACGAGCCGTCATGTTCTTCTTGAGACAGAACGGAAAGTTCCCAACACACTACGTCGAGGCGTTGTGCAATATATTTGGACATGATGAAAAGAAAGTGAAGGTATACGTTACTAAGACATGGTTGAATAATTCGAAAAAGCTCCTCAATAGCTTAACATGCATGAGAAGAACCACCTTGGTAATCAAGAATAAGAGCTATGTGGAAACTTGCATACGAAGAAACATCGCCCTATCACTCTCTCCTTCTCCTTCCTACACATCTCATTTCGATGTCATGAGAGACCAGTTATGCAGAGACGAGACACGAGTTGTCATGTACTTCTTGGAAATCAACGGGAAGTTCCCACTTTACTACGTTAAGGCACTGTGCAATGTATTTGGAGATGATGAAAAGAAAGTCAAGAATTACGTTACGAAGAAATGGTTGGAGCATTCGGAGACGCTCATCAATAGCTTAGCTTGTGTTTCTCGATAAAAAATATGTAATTTTTGATGGATTAAAAAAATTCAAAAACTCTATATGAAAAGGTAGTATTGCTTTTTTAGGCCTAGCATAAATCCGGTATCCAACAAATTTGTATCTGATCTGAGATGTGATAATATCCGACTAGGTCCTAAAAAGTATTACAAAATATATTTGAACTTGATGTATTATTATCCAAACTCCGACAAATAAACTCAAATACTGGAAAAAAAAACTCAACCGAAAATCAAAATTAGTATTCAGTATAGACATTTGCAACATAAATAAGTAACTAAAATACTTATTTCCATGTTAATTTTGATATGATATCTAAATAAATATTTGAACTTAAACAAACATCCTAAATACTCATTTACATGTTTATTTTGATATGATATCTATAAATATCTGAATCTATCCAATTTCTTCCAGATTCGACTAATATATGATTACAAATTGGGGTTAGGATGTACTACAATATTACAAATTTATATTCGAGTTAACTGATCTTACTCATACCTATAAAATGTTAAAATGAGACCTTAAAGGAAGAACTTGGAAACTTGAAACTTCTGAAAACTCTATCCAAACCCAATTAATGCCTAAACATATATGCCTACTTTTCTTCCTTATTGTTTTTAAAACCGGATTGGATGATGAATCGGCAAAACATATGAGTCACGGTTCAACTGGTTTTTGCTAGGTTCTAGGAATAATATTTTATATTTTAATATATATATATATATATATATAGGGGGATTATTGAACTAAAATTTGTGTGGAGTTTTAGAATTTTACAAGTTAAGAATTTTTTTAAAGTTGAGTAGATTTGATGAATTGCTACCAAAGATTTTTTATAAATTATCATTGATTGTCATTAATTATCATAAATTTCTATATATATTTTTTTCTCCAAAAGTTTCCTTCTAGAATAATATATACATGTTTTCTAAGAAAACAAAATTTTTTCATGAAATAAAATTATTTGATATTAAAATAAACTTTTTAATAATGATTGTTTTAACATTTGTTTCTTGTCTTGCTTGATTTTTATTTAAGTTTTCTATGATGTTTTTTATATTCTTAATATAAAACTATGAATACTCATAATGTTATCTCTAATAATTTTTTTATAATTTTTTTTTATCATTCACTTAACAATAAAAATATAGTACAAAACTTTTGTGTTTTTGTGTATGTATGTTTTTTGTTTCATAGATTGTAAGTAGGAAAAATTGCCAAAAAAGGACAAAATAACTATACTATTGTCCCCTTAGAACAAAATCAATTTTTGGCATGTTTGGACCTTCACTGCCCTTTTTGTCTTTGAAAATTCATATATATTTTTTTTACAAGGTAAGAAATTATGGAAAATAGTAAACTTGATGTAGACAAGCATGTTCATATAAGAAAAATATATTTGTTTATAAAATATCTTTAAATTGTAAATTTAAAAATGGAGTAAATGTGTTAGTATCTACGATCTACCATCTACGGAGATGTAGAATATGTAATCTAACAGAAAGACAACGTTCTAAACGGCTTAGGATGCGCAATATATCAAAAACATATATAACTACGAGCTCAGAATATATAATCTACCGAAGTCTCTGTAATCTACGGTTTTGGTTGACTGTAAGTCGTAGAGATAAACATTTATCTAGCTCGGTAGGAAGTGGATTCTTGACATTGTTTTTCTATCTACAATCGTCGTATACCATATCCTAGTTCTTCGTCTACCTTCTATAGTGGTAGAATGTAAGTTCTGGAAAAAAAATAAACAAGATCCGAAAATCTAGCCAAAAACGGTTAAGTAATATTCTGTAAATCTTTTTAATATTTTAATTTTTTTTTAAGTTTTCTTCCAAAAAAAAATTGAAAACCTCCTCTTCTCACACGATTTAGGGATTCATCGTGTGTGTTTTTCATCTTTTCTTCTTCTTTCAATTCTCTTTGCCACAAAAAATATGAAGATTCACTTCATGTGGTTTGTGGAAATCGTCAATACACAGTGGATGGAAGCTTCATCTACTTTCAAACCAAGTCAACAACAAACTACAATCAACTAATTATTTTCTCATTTTTATTATTTTATTTCTATCTTTTTACTATTCGTTCTTAATGTTCATATATGAGTTTTTCAATAAATAAATCAAAGTTGGTGTAATATAATGGTGTTCATCAAAAATAATATTCTTTGCAGGTTTCATTACAACTGAGACTATGTATAAAGGGTTTACGTATCAATTGTCATCCTTCTCAAGTGTATGTGAAAATAAAATAAGACATAACATTGCAGAAGATAAGTTCACAATCAAAACACGAGACTATCGTTGGAAACCTAACATTATGTTTTTTTCCTTGTTGGTCAAACCAGACCTTGTTTCCAACTTGTTATGGATGAGAAAGAAGAATCCCATTAAGAGAAATTTTAAAAACTCAAACAAAAACATTGTCGTCGTTCGAATGAAATGTCGACGCAAACGAGTTTGTTCCTTACAAGAATATTTCAATATTATAGGTATTTTATTATGGTGCGATGGCAATGATTGTTGTGAGCAATCATTCCTTCTATTGTCTAACTAATTATTGAAGAAATATTCGATAGTGATGAAGTTTTTTGGCTGCCTATTGATAATGTAAAAATTTTATTTAAAAAATATTTACAAAATAATTAACATTTTAATTAGAAAAATTTCAATAGAATAAGAAAAAAAGGGATATTCATTATTGTTTGTACTATAGGGACAAAAAGATCCTAAATTTTGTTCTAAGGGGACAATAGTATACCTATTTCATCCATTTTTGGCAATTTTCCCTTGTAAGTATCTTATGAGTATATATGGTATTTGTAAAGTTGAGTATTATGACGAAAATAAAGAAAATTTGTGTTACAACAATAATAGATTTTAGCAGAATTACAAAATCATTGAAAGCTAAACTTTTTGAATAACAATAGATTTTACATGAAATTTAAAATTTCATACACCAATAAAAAATGAATCTAATAGAATTTTTAAAAGAGAAAATTAGAAATATGAGACACTCTCAACTTTTATTTGTCCTACTAAGACTTTTGATATTTTTGGTCATTTTGGACATGTTTAACCTTATGTGATGGGAAAAAATAGTAAATTAAATTTTAAAAATATAAAAAATATGAAAACTATTGGAAACATAAGTATGACTATGTATATGTTTAATAATTCTTTTTTTTAAATAGTGAAATCATATTTTATTTTATGTCCTAGCTAGGGCTTCTGGTCATCTACTTAGTTTAGAATATCGTATCCTAAGTATTATACTTAGATCTAGCCTTGTTATATAACGCAAACAAAAGTTTCTTGTACAATCTATCTAAGATAGAATTCAATAGGTTATATTCTACCAAGATGTCGTTAGTTTACCTGTAGCTTGATTACAACTTATAGCCATGACTCTACGATATACATTTTTTTTGTGTCTCATAACTTGTTATGCCTTTTACTTTAGGTTACGCCTACGTAAGAATAAACATTCCACCTACAGTGTTCTCCGTTTAGTAGGATACATATTATAACCAAATCACAAAAATATGAAAACTTCCATATTTCAGTTAATATCTTTCCTAAATCTCTCATAATATCTTTTCTCCCACGTTTTTCTCCTCCCACGATCCTTCTCTCTTTCGCTTTGTACCTCTCTCTTCTTCATTGAGAAGTAAAGTTTTATTAATTGATAGAGCTTGAGTACAATGTATTAGTCCTTAAATCCTAGTTCTAGCTACCATCTTCTATAGTTGATGTGTTCAATAGGTAAAAATCCCCTCTTCTAGAAGTTTCCTTGTTATAGGTCTTTGTAGTTAAAATCTATGTTAGATAATTTTATATCCTGAAATATGGAAATATCTTCATTCAGTAGAAGTTTCCATTTTATCCGGAGACAAGAGGAAAACGCGATGGTTGTTGCCGTCTTTAAGCGGCAACCATTTTACAAGATGTAAACCGCAATATCTCTTTCTTGGGTTTCCCAAAGCATCTTGACCAGCTGAAAATTTGTAGACTCGACAACAGACATTCTGGAACAAGACTAGGTTGATTCCAGAAAACCATAGGAATATCCTCAACATCCTCATGGACCTGACACCAAGCCAAACACTTAGATAGAGAGACTATAATGTACACTATATGAGACAAACAAAAAGGTGGAAGAAACTTACTCCCGTATAATAGATGTCTAGAACTCTTAAGTTAAGAGAATCTTTGAGAAATTGGCCAAGAAGATCAGACGAATTATCTCTGCACACACATAGCTTCATATGTTCAAGCTGGTTGAAAACAAAGCCACCACCATACACATCATCATCCTCACATATTTTTGGGATCTAGATCCATAATTCATACAAAGAGACATCAAAATTGTTAGTATAGGATTCTACAAAAGAGATGATGATATATATGAAAAAAAATGACCTCCGAGAATCATGTTACGAGTTTCAAGATCACAAGCGAATTGAAGTTGTAAAAGCTGCTCGGGAATATGATATCATCATCTAAATAATAAGAAATTTCGAGCTAACATACATAGTGAGAACTGCAATTTCAGATATGCCTTCAGTCTCTTGAAACTTACTTGCGGTGGTTTTGCTGCTCCATTATGAAGACTTTGGTTTCATTCGCGCCAAAGTCTGTATATGAATTCTTGAACCACTGGCTTGCGGAGGATAGATGGACAATGAGTAACCTTAAAACCAATCCAAGCAAGAAGTACCTCCTAAGTGTAGAAAAGGACTTGTGATCTACTATGGAATTTACCAGTTTTCAGCCATAGTATATGTTCATTTTATAGTTTATTATATGTATTTAGAGTCTATTTTAGAGTTTTCCAGGTCCATATATGTTTTGGAGCAATATGGAGATTATAGTTCACTTTGGAGCTTATTGACGAGGAAACTCATAGTTGTTCAAGAAATAAGAAGAAACATTGCCTGGCTCTCTCCTCCTTCAAAAACATCCAAGTTCGAGGTGTGGGACGAATTGTGCAGAGATGAGACACAAGCCGTCATGTTCTTCTTGAGACAGAACGGAAAGTGATAGAACCGTAATATATAAACTACGGAGAACTGAATATTGTAAAAAATCAAAATAATAATATTATACCAAATGATAAGAAAATGATGATACAATCGCAGAGTCGAGATATTATCTCTTTCCTTAATTCAAAAAACGTCTCGTAGTGCGACGGTTCTATAACGTAATGAGTCCGAGGATACAACTGCAAAAAATTTCTGATCTGCGTCACTCTATCAGAAGCCTGGAGAAACTTGTTTTGTGTATACTCTCAGACTCGAAAGAATAATCAAAAGAAAAAAATAAATTGTGAAGGATTGTTTTTGCTCTGTGCACATGAGTTATCACGAGGACTCCTATTTAACATGAAAATGAGGCAGCACCTTGTATAATAATGGAGTCAACAAACGTACAAATTTCATTCAATTGTAATCATGGAAATTTTAATTACCATGTTACCATCGTACGTTTTTCAAATCAAAGCCATAAAGATTATTTGACCAAGTCATCAAATACATCAATATACTTTATTAGGTTCATATTTTTATATTTAAATAAATTTAAAAATATTCTTACCTAAATATCCAAAGTGAAATATTTGCTAAATTTCATATTTAGTAAATATAAGCTTTATAAGCTTTTCAAATCATTCACTTTGGAACTCCATTTCTCATTCAAAATAACTCTGGTTTTGACAAACAAATAGACTGTCTTATAGTGCTCATGGTGACGATTCCATCGTGCCAAAATCCTGGTCTTTTTGACAGACGTCTTTGTCAAAAAACCCATCGGGAAAATGGTCCACACCACTTTGTCAAAAACGAGTTCCAACAATCCCCCACAAGAATAGAAATGACTCTGGACACATGACTCAAGGAAAAAAAAGACTTTTGAGTGTACGAACGAAAAATCCACTGCATGATGAGTTGGTAGCATTTTTCAGCCTTGAACCAATCATTGTTAATAACTGTCGGATTTACTCGAGCAGAGGGTGAACATGATGTCTTGAACCCCCCAGACTTTGATGTAAACCGAGACAATAGCTACTACATAGCTTCATTCTCTCAAAAAACAAATTTCTCTATTGTGTTCATTTTTGGCCGTGAACATTCCTGGTTAATCATGAGTGAACTTAGAGAATATAGCATTTCCTTCATTCTCCTAGAAACGGTCCCATTTCACACTCACAAGGTGATTTTCCATTAGTTTTGTTTAGAGCAGTATCATGTACTACTCCATTCATATCTCAAAACTATGGACACAAATCATTAAAAGCAAATGCTTATCCTCTAATCCTTACATGTAGCACTGTTTAATCATCCTAGGAACTGGGTATAGACCGAAGTCTCACAGTGCTTTGGGCAGATTTAGTTTGACTTAGTTGTCTCCTTGAACCTATTTCTTGGGATCTCCAGTCATTTAGGTAAAGTTACCGTCAAACTTCATCTTAATTCATAGGCTTTAAACCCATTCCTCTTGATGATGTAACAACTTGATCTCGTGACAAACCTTTAATAAATGGATCCGCAAGGTTTTCATTTGTTCTGATGTAATCAATCGTAATTACACCAGTTGAGATCAAGTGTCTAATGGTTTTATGACGTCTTCTTATATGACGAGATTTGCCATTATACAAGCTGCTCAGTGCCCGGCCTATTGCCGCTTGGCTATCACAATGTATACGTAATGCCGACACTGGTTTATCCCACATAGGAATATCTTCCAGAAAATTTCGAAGCCACTCTGCTTCTTCTGAAGCTTTATCTAAAGCTATGAACTCAGATTCCATGGTTGATCTAGCCAAAAGAGTTTATTTGGAAGACTTCCAAGAAACTGCAGCACCACCAAGTGTAAAAACATATCCACTCGTGGATTTAGAGTTTTTGGAGTCGGAAATCCAGTTGGCATCACTGTATCCTTCCATAACTGAAGGTTCTTTACCATAGTTTAGCCCATAAGTTTTAGTATGACGTACATAGTCCAATACTCTTGTTATGGCTTTCCAGTGGTTATGTCCTGGATTACTCGTGTAGCGGCTCAATACATTGACTGCATGTGCTAAATCAGGTCTAGTACAATTTGTCAAGTACATCAAGATTTCGATGACACGCGCATACTCTGACTATAACACTGCTTCACCTGAATTTTTCGTCAAGTGAAAATTAGGGTCTACAAGAGTTTTTGCCTTTCCTTTCGAGTAAGATTTAAACCTCTCAAGTATCTTTTCAGCATAATGAGTCTGAGATAAGATGATTCCTTCGGAATTACGAAAGATCTTAATCCCTAGGATAACATCAGCTAGTCCCATATCTTTCATTTCAAACTTGCTCCTTAGTATGTTCTTTGTTTGAGTGACCATGTCTTTATTACTACCAATAATGAGCATGTCATCTACATACAAGCCAAACAATACGTATCCAAGTGGTGTACTTTTGAAGTATATGCACTTGTCACATTCATTAATGCTGAAACCATTTGACATCATAACATTGTCAAATTTTTCATGCCATTGTTTTGGAGCTTGCTTAAGTCCATACAAAGACTTCACAAGTCTACAAACTTTATGTTCTTGTCCTGGGACAATTAACGCTTCAGGTTGTTTCATATAAATCTCTTCTTCTAAATCACCATTTAGAAAGGCAGTTTTTACATCCATCTGATGGATTTCTAGATTTCTCAATGCTGAAATTGCTATCAACATTCTGATCGAAGTTATTCTCGTTACCGGAGAATAGGTGTCAAAGAAATCTAAGCCTTCTTTTTGGCGAAAACCTTGCACCACAAGTCTACACTTGTACTTATCAATTGAACCATCAATATTCAACTTTCTTTTGCAAATCCATTTACACCCCAGGGCTTTAAACCCTTGTGGCAAATCGGTTAAATACCAAGTATGATTTTGCATAATGGAGTTGATTTCACTATTGAAGGCTTCTTTCCAAAAATCAGCGTCTGGTGTAGACATAGCTTCAGTGAAATTTTTTGGTTCATTCTCTAGAAGAAAGACCATAAAGAAATCTTCACCATAAGATTTTTCCTTACGTGCTCTTTTGCTACGTCTAGGTTCATCTTCAAATAGTTCTGCATCATCAAACGATGTGCCAGAAGTACTCGCCTCATGTCCAGAGGTGTTTGCATCTCTTTCTTCATGAGTTTGTTTTAGATTCTCTCTATTCTTACACGGAAACACGTGTTCGAAGAAAGATGCATTCCTTGATTCCATAATTATATTAACATGAACATCTGGTACATCTGACTTATGAACCAAAAATCGATAAGCACCACTATTATGGGCATATCCGATGAAAATACAATCTACTGTATTAGGTCCAATTGAAACCTTCTTCGGAGGTGGTACTGCGACTTTTGCAAGGCACCCCCACACTTTCAAGCATTTGTACGAATGTACAACACCTTTCCAAAGTTCATATGGTGTTTTACCAGTGACTTTGTGCGGTATTTTGTTGAGGATATAATTTGTGGTAAGCAATGCTTCCCCCCACATTTTCTGGGCTAACCTAGATTCCTGCAACATCGCATTCATCATCTCTTTAAGAGTTCGGTTTTTTCGCTCCGCAACTCCGTTAGATTCAGGTGGATAGGGAGCGGTTGTTTGATGAATGATGCCATGCTCTTTACAAAACAAATCAAATGGTCCATCATACTCGCCTCCTCTATCACTTCGAACTATCTTTATAGTTCTATCAAGTTGGTTTTCAACCTCGAGTTTATACTCTTGAATTTTTCCAAGGCTTCATCTTTGCTTCTTAGCAAATAGACATATCAATATTTTGTACAATCATATATGAAAGTAACAAAATATTTTTTCCACCTCAAGTTTGAACAAATTTTAAATCACACAAATCTGTATGAATTAAACCAAGAGGTCAGTTGTTCTCTCAACATGATGGAATGGAGTTTTTGTGAGTTTTGCTTGTACGCATACTTCACATTTCTCTTTGCTCAATTCGCATTTCAGAATTAGGTTTAAATTAATTAATCTTTGCACATATTTATAATTTACATGACCTAATCGTTCATGCCAAACCTTGAACGGTTCAACCAAAGAAGCAATTGGTTCATTTGTGGATAAAACTGTCTTAATACACATTTTGACCAGTCCATCCTGAACATAACCCTTGGCTAAAAGAATATCATTCTTTTTTAGCACAAGTTTATGAGACTCGAAATTTACTACAAATTCAGTTTTGCTTAATAACGAACCAGAAATAAGATTCTTTCGCATATCTGGAACATGTTTAACATTTTTGAGAGTAATCTCTTGTCCAAAAGTTAGCGCAAGTTTCACTTCACCACAACCTTCAATAATAGACGAGCCGGTGTTACTCATAAACAACCTCTCCTCAACATTGCATTTTTGATAAGTAATAAACATATCCTTATCAATGCATATGTGAGTGGTGGCACCTGTGTCATACCACCAGTCTTTTAAATTATCCTCAATATTATTGACTTCTGTGACCATAGCACAAATGTCATTTTCAATTAGGTTGCCATAAGACATCTTATTGTCAAGCTTGTTACTTGTGTAAGTTATAAGCATTGACGGAATCTGAATGCTCTTTTCAGTAAACATCTCAGTTTCCATAGCAAATGGAATCATAAATGACAGACCACTCTCAAACTGAATTTGAGGTGTCGACTCATTTAATCCATTGCTGGTTACACCACTTGATCTATCAAAAATAATAGTCTTGTTCATCACAATAATATTGTTCATCATGTTTGACTTTTGAATCTGTTTACAAAAAAAAATCAACAGAGGAATTAACGTATTTAATATTTGAATGAACACAAAACTTGAGAATATAATTTGCCAAAATTAAAAAATTCAGAGTTTTATATAATATATGCACACATGTCACAACCAATAATGATTAATAAGCAAGACCTAGAAAACGTGAAACAGACCAAATGCTGGTTGATAATTAAATTAAACCAAAAAACTGAAACCGGTTTATTAAAGGAGAACCACGACACAAGTCTAGCCTTTTGACAAATCGCACAAACTGACAAGCTTTCTAATCTTTTACGAAATAGAAAAGTAAAAGACAAAGTTGCATAAACGCAGAAGATCTAATATTAACGAATATTCAAGATCAAAATTTTTTTTCTTTCTTTCTTTTAAGGACAACTAGAAAAGCCCGAATCGACACTATTAACTAAAAGCGACTAAAGTTAATAACAAGAAGAACTAGGCAATGAATGGCAAAAGTTACGAAGATTGCAAGAGAAAAAAAAATTAATAACTAAATATTATACTCAAATAAATCAACAGATCTTGCAAAAATAGAAGGGTAAGATCAAATATTCAAAAAAAACTTCACGCAACACTGAAAATCTACAAATACCAAACCGTTTTATGGGAACTTGTTCTGGATCGATCAACACCTGTTCTTAAAAAAAACTTTTACAATAATCAGTCCGGTTAGTGCAATGCAATAAACGGATATTTTGAGTTAAGACTGATAGAACCGTAATATATAAACTACGGAGAACTGAATATTGTAAAAAATCAAAATAATAATATTATACCAAATGATAAGAAAATGATGATACAATCGCAGAGTCGAGATATTATCTCTTTCCTTAATTCAAAAAACGTCTCGTAGTGCGACGGTTCTATAACGTAATGAGTCCGAGGATACAACTGCAAAAAATTTCTGATCTGCGTCACTCTATCAGAAGCCTGGAGAAACTTGTTTTGTGTATACTCTCAGACTCGAAAGAATAATCAAAAGAAAAAAATAAATTGTGAAGGATTGTTTTTGCTCTGTGCACATGAGTTATCACGAGGACTCCTATTTAACATGAAAATGAGGCAGCACCTTGTATAATAATGGAGTCAACAAACGTACAAATTTCATTCAATTGTAATCATGGAAATTTTAATTACCATGTTACCATAGTACGTTTTTCAAATCAAAGCCATAAAGATTATTTGACCAAGTCATCAAATACATCAATATACTTTATTAGGTTCATATTTTTATATTTAAATAAATTTAAAAATATTCTTACTTAAATATCCAAAGTGAAATATTTGCTAAATTTCATATTTAGTAAATATAAGCTTTATAAGCTTTTCAAATCATTCACTTTGGAACTCCATTTTTCATTCAAAATAACTCCGGTTTTGACAAACAAATATACTGTGTCATAGTGCTCATGGTGACGATTCCATCGTGCCCAAATCCCGGTCTTTTTGACAGACGTCTTTGTCAAAAAACCCATCGGGAAAATGGTCCGCACCACGTTGTCAAAAACGAGTTCCAACAGAAAGTTTCCACCATACTACGTCGAGGCGTTGTGCAATATATTTGGACATGATGAAAAGAAAGTGAAGGTATACGTTACTAAGACATGGTTGAATAATTCGAAGAAGCTCCTCAATAGCTTAACATGCATGAGAAGAACCACCTTGGTAATCAAGAATAAGAGCTATGTGGAAACTTGCATATGAAGAAACTGTTGGAAACTGTTTTTTGCACAGTGATTTTTTCGACTTTTCCGGTGGCTTTTCCGGCCAAACCGGTGGTCGTCTTGATCATGTTAATATATCATTGTAAAGCTTGTAATGAGTACTACAATCTGATATATTGAAACATCAAAAACAGATTTAAATTGAATGAGAAATGATGTGATGAAGTTGTGATCTTGAACACATGAAATTCACAAGTTGAGTTTTGTCCCACATTGGTTAGAAAATAGGATTTTG
>CAJHQQ010002344.1:0-66925 GCA_905132885.1 Moricandia moricandioides
ATACATAATAAAACATAAAAACTAAAGCCAAGAACTAATAATTCTATAAAGATAAGAAATACTATTTAAACTTTAAAAACAACATTGTTTAAACTTTAAGATAAATTTAATTAAATTTCAAATGCAATATCAAACATAAAACATTAATATTAACCAAGTAAAATATATATTAGACTATGTATTTGAGTTAATTATTCATGTAATAACCAACTATTGTAGGTACTCAATAATATCTTAATATGTTTTGGATACATATTAGAAATAGAGATTGGGCATGTACTAAATTGTATAGAACTTTGAATTTTTGGATTCTTTGGGATATCTATTTAACTCCAGGTTTGGTTCAGGTAAAACTCATAACCCGAAATACCATAAAACAAGATCTAATCGATACTTATATTGGGTTTGAATTCATTTTTATCAGATCGGGTTCAGTTCAAATTTTTGGGTTTGGTTTATTTATCAGCCCTAATACCAATCTCATTGTATTCACTTTTATACGAATAAAAATTAATCGATATGATTAAAAATTCATTGTATATTGTGTAACCTTTAGAAGTATAGTTAAAAATTATTATTGTATAGTATTTAATGTTTTTATTTTATTTAAACATAAACTTATTTTAATTTTGGTATTTACCTTATTTTGGAGATTTTATAATGACATATAATTTTTTTTTTAAAAAAAATATTAAATTCATTAATGCCATCTTCGAATGGCAAATCTGATGGCCCTTAACTGAAAAACAAATGTGAGTAGATTACAAAAAGAACAAAGCAAGCAAACAAGTAGATCTGTAGGAAGAAAATGAGTAATGGGCATGATAAGAAGACCGAAGAAGTCTAAATTTCTATCTCCAATGAATACTGACGGCGAAGAGATTCTGTTGCCTTCAGCTTCACTTAGGGGTGGGGGTCTTATTCGTCCATGGTTTAATTAAGTGTTTATTAATGTTTTTATAGTTTAATTAAGAGTTTATTAATGTTTTTATATCAGAAGATCTGAGTTTTGAATTCTAGAAAATTTGAAATGTGAAAAAACAAATTTAATGAAGAAAAGACTTATAATTTTTTTTAACATAATGCAAAAAATACCATCAAATGTGAATTCTATAAGACAGTTAAGATAATATAGTCAGACATGAATTTTTATAAGAGAAATAGAATTATCAACTATTTAATCATCTGTAATATTTTTTATAATTTGTAATATCATAATTATTCAGTGTTAAAAACACTAATGAAATGTTTTTTCAAACCAAAACACAAATTTTGAAAATTGAAATAATTAAGAAAAAAAGTTTGTCATCTACACGAAGTTAACTCTATTAGGGTAACTTCAAACTTTTTTCCAATAATTAACAAGCCTCCGTAGACCGTAACCCCTAAACCAGGTGCAATTTTTACCGCGTTAATCCCAGCTCATTAATCAATTAAATAAAAAAAGCAAAAGTTAACTAGGAGAAAAAAGCTTAGCGGTGGTGTACGCGTAAAGCAAAGCCCTGAACCGATGCAGAATATGGAGTTGGAGTATATATAAAGGCTCTCATATCTCCGTTTCCAAAATCATATTCACAAAACATCATAAAACATATATGCTTAGCCTATCATGAGCAACATCCCCACATCTCTCACCGACTCATCTCTTTCTATCTTTCTTCTCACCATCTCTTCTTCCGTCGATCCTTGGCCCTTTACTATCGCCGTCTTCTAACACCAACCTCGCCGCCTTCCTCCGTCGTTGAGCGTTTCATTCAATCTTCTTGTGAGAAAGATTCGATCTTTTTAATGGGTTTTGAAGATCAAGAACAGAAACAGAGTCAGAGCCCAAAACAGATGGTGTTCAAGTTTCACTTTCATCTCCATCATCATCATCATCATCATGATGTTCCGAAAGGCTGTGTGGCGATCATGGTGGGACACGAAGGAGATGAAGAAGGTCTACACAGATTCGTGGTTCCGTTGATGTTCTTGAGCCATCCTCTGTTTTTGAGTCTCTTGAAAGAAGCTGAAGAAGAGTACGGATTCAAACACGCCGGCCCCATTACCATTCCTTGTCGTGTCGATGAGTTTAAGCATGTTCAGGAGATTATCGACGACGAGACTCATCGCCGTCATAGTCACGTTAACAGACACAACTACTATCATCACCACAACCATCTCCCCTGTTTCTGATGATCTGTACTTGTATTTGTTGGTTCAGTTTGGTTTGGTTTGATTTGACAGATTATTAGGTATTGGTTTGGTTTGACTTCTCTTTTGAAATTGTTTTAGTTTGCATAGTTTTCGTTTGTGGTTAGTGATGATGATGATAAACAGATAGCAGTTGAATGTGAACGCTCCTCATCTATTACGAATGTTAATCGTGAGGAATACGAATTTTCAAATTTGTGGTTGTGAAATTATGGTATTTTTTTGAATTATTTATAAGAAAAGGAATGTAAATACTTTTTCTACTATTCAAATGATTTTTAACGCGTTCGGCCGTGGTGCATGTTACTTTTTCTTGCTCTTTTGCTTAGAGAAAATGCTTTGCTTGATAGGATTACATCCACAACGCCAAGTGTCCCAAATATTATTCTATTGTTTATCTGAAAACTGAAAAGTTCAACAATATTTTTTTTTGATCCAAACTGTCATTTGTTATTTATTTATTTTTATTTTTTTATACTAATTCTATCCGATGAATCGGAAAATCAGATTCGGTTACAAACTCGATTTGAGCAAAACATCCCAAGTCAATCTATTACATTCTAGCTTTGCCCACCCACTAAATCCGGCACATTCCGTTAGTTTGATATCTTGAAATCTCTGGGAATCGGTAGCCGTTCTCAACCTTTGACGAGAACCGCAAGACCGTGAGGTTCTCCTCGTTTCTTCGGATGCCGGAATCTCTTACGTCGTCTCCAGAGTAGCTAGCTCCCGATAAACTCTTCGAAGCTTGTAACTGGCACTGCCATTGAAGTGCACAACGAAGGAGGAGAGAAGGATTGGAAGGCACTCACCAAAGCAAATGCCGAGAACCCGACTAAACAGCCTCGCCTCCAAGGCCAAACCGAGACTGACAAAAGGGACAAGAAGACCGCTACCGTCAGACCAGACCTGCCAAAGATGGGCCAGAGAAGGCTGCTGTACATAAACCGGACAGAGCTCCAAACCTGCAAAAAGATTAGAGAGACAGCATTGCTAAGCACTATCAACCAACATCACCCGACACTGGGATATGACATCTCTCTGAATGGTGACACCGAGAAGAACGACGAGGTCACAGACACACTTAACCCGCCGAAGTTCTCGCCATACGTCGTCTTCGAGAACCGGAGAACGAGTAACCTTACATCGTTGAGTAATTGAAACCAGTGTCCACAGAATCAACTCACAAATAGAAACATGAGCTAAACACCAAAGGGCCCGTCGACAAGGCATCAGAAGTGAGACCGGAGTAGCACGGGGAAGGGAAAGGACCAGAAGAGAGAGAGACCGCCGGTGCTGCAACGTAGCTGCCATAGACGACAATCACGCTCACAACACCACAAGCCTCCACGCACCACCACTGCAAGACCCAACACACGCCAGCGACCTGAGCTAAGCACACACTCGAGCAACGAGACTCTGAGACTCTCTAGATGGCGACTAGAAGGAGAAGATTCATCGAGACACCAGGACAAATCCAATGACCAAACAACCGACAACACTCAACAGCAAGAATCGAGAGAGCACACACACCCTCCGAGACGAATCTACGCCGAGAGCCTAGCTTCCACCTCCACGCGCTGCCTAACCTTCAAGCGAGACAAAAGTGAAAACGTCCCCCTTGTAAACCCGAAACGCCGACTCCACCGTCACAACCACTCAGCCTCCGTGCCGTGACTCCAGAGTTAGAAGCACAGAGCCGAAATCCAGCTTCCCTGCGAGCAAAGCCTTAGTCGGAAGACTCACTAACCGCAAAACGACGAGCAAGACGAAAGACGAGGAAGAAGTGGCGATGAAGCAAAGAGAAAATAACAGAGAGGAAAGACCTCCGACGGCGGCATGCGCGCTCACCAGTAACGGTCCTGGACAGAAGCCATGAAAGCATAAGCTTTCGGCCTTTTTAAAAATATCTATGTTTTCGGCCAATTTTTTAAATATTTCTAGTAGTTCAGTTGGTTAGAGGTCGTGGTGTTTGAGGTAAAGATAATTTGTTCAAATCTTCTGACAATTATTTATAACTATTTATTTTTTACAGATCCTCAAATTTTTTTTGTGCTTCCAGCCCAAGTTTTTTGGGCTTTCTCAGGGCCGGGCCTGGCGCTCACGCGCCGGTCGACGCCGGAGAGAGTGAGATCTGGTTTAGAGTTCGAGAGAGAGGGGTAAGGAGAGAGACGTCGGTCCATTCTTCAACAATATTTTTGATTTATCAGAAAAGCATTCTATCATAGCTCTGACTGGGTCTGTGTTCCAAATTAAGTTAGACGTGAGTTGTGCAGCCGATACAGACCTAATGAATGGTAAAAATCAGATACAGACCTAGCGAATGATAAAAATCGGAGATTAATAGATGATTAATCAAATGTATTAGTTTTATGTATTTTCTTAAATTTTTAGTTATTGATATATTAGGTTAATTTATATGAATTATACAGATAAAAATTCGGATCTCTTCGCTCCAGATCCGCTCCGAAAATATGATATTTGGGGTTTCCAGATCTGAATTCGGATGGTAAAATCTTGGATCCATTCAAATCAGATCAGGATCCAAATATCTTAATTTTTAGGTCCATATATGTTAATTTTTAGGTCTAGATCCGGATCCGTGTTTTTAAAATATTATTAAATTTTTAATTTTATTAATAATTTTATTTGATATATTAATATTTATATATAAAATAAGTCCTATAATATTATATTTTAATTTTGATGATATTATATGTTATATATATATTCAGAAATTTTGTAAAAATATTTAATTTATATATTAGTTTTAGAATTTTATATTTTTAAAGTATTTTTTATTTTTAATTGTTTTTACGGATCTGGATCCGGATACTCACGGATATTACAATATCTGGACAAATATCCGTAAACCGGATATCCGAAAAAAACAAATCCAGATCCGGATACTAAAATCACGAATGAATAGTTAAATTTTATGGATATCTACATCTATCCTATGAGATGAAATGGTCTACTGATTTATCTATCCTTGTTATCTAGTTTGATCCCATGAAAATTCATTTTATTTTATTTTAGTTTTTCAAAATTTAAGAAATTATAAATATGTCTTTGTCTTCCCCAAATATTTTGTAAGATTTTAACAATCCAATTGCTTTCATCAAATTAGCCTCAACTTCTTTTCTCATTGCTTGAAACTCATTATGACCCAGTAATGTGCTAATTTGGATAAGATCTATTAATCTATTTAAAAAAAAAAGATTTGGTAACTTGGTTTTAAGCTATTCTGCCATGATTTTCTTAATTCCATGGGTAAACATGAAAGAAACTCACGGCACCGCGTTTCTTTCCGAACCGTCCATTCAATAGTAAAAGTCCGATAAAGGGGAAATTTCTATATAATTTTCCCCAATATTTCAGGGTATGATCAAATCTACTCTATATATAAGGGATCCTAAAATCTTAAAAGAGGAGATTCGATTCTATACTTCGAATCTTAAACACATCATTTTATTATTATTATTATTATGTATTATAAGCTCTATCGACGAATGGAAAGTACATCAATATGAATAGCAAGCCAATCAAATATGTCATTTGATTATATATATTCAGACCAACAATATGCATAGTTCATTTATGTATATACTCACTCCAAAATAACACATAAAGTGTTTATATACTAATAATCGTTGAATACTAATTTTGATTATCCGCGTTTATATACTAATAATCGTTGAATACTAATTTTGATCATTCAACCATCATTTATAAGTCATCAAACGTAAAGTCATGGACCATCAATATAAGGTTGATGAGTAGAGTCATGTTTGCAGATATTTTGTGTTTTAAAACTTATTTAATTTATATTAGGCTTCAACGATATCATCCAGATGTTATAATTTACCATCTCACTTCGATATGAAGAGTTGTATTTTTGAAATGATATAATCAATTAACATTTGAGATCGTGCTTGTGCGGAATGAACATTATTGATGCATAGAAATTATTTATACATATTATTATTTATTTTGTGTTCATTTATGTATATTGAATAATTTAGAAGCGAAGAAATATTACGTATATAATAAAATTAGGGTAAACACATAAATAAAAACAATCTCTCTTTTTATTTACAATTATTTTTGTTGGTAAAAATTCAAAAAAATCATTTATTTATTTATGTGGTATATAATTAAAATTAAATGATATTAACATAGATATATAGTATATTTTAATATAAATATTTATTAATTGAGGCTTTGTACTCATATAATTTTATTAACAATTTTATATTTGTTGTAGCAAAATATTAATTTTATTAATATGAGTATTTATTAATGAGCCTTCTTACTAAATGAAAAATTTGGAATTAACATGTTTATATATTTTATATATGATATATATTAAATGAGATTTCATATTTATATAAATATTATGATCATTTATATCTTGTTATAACACAAAAAATTAGACCATTGATAACAAAAATTTCAATGTGGATTAAACAGTCTTAGTAATTTATAATTATTAAAAAAACTTTAAAATATAAAGAAAAGTCTATTTTGTTATATGTTTAATGTGATTGTTTAATTTATTTTAAAAATATAAAATTAAGCAAAAATGGTTGAGGATAAAAAATTGTTATCAAATTTTTATTATTCAGAATTATTAATTGTCATTAATTGTTAACCATATTATGTAATTCCGTAACTTTTATTTATGGAAAGACTGGAAAATATTTTTTTAATGTTAATAATGTTTATAATATATAAAGAATGTCCAATGTCATAAAATGTAATTAATCTAGTAAAATATGAGTTTTTGAATAGAAAATGTGAAAAACCTTCTTATACTGACACATCAGCATAATAACAATCTTGTAAATATATTACACTTTAAAGATTATTTATTAAAAATAGTCGTCTTTTAATATATAAGGGATAAATAGATACGGAGTCTTACAATGCTTTGTTTAACAACACATTATTTCTCATCGTATGTTGTTTAACATGATATATATTTTTAAATGATTTTGGTCAAACATTTATCGTCGTTCTAAAAATTTACTGTAAAAGGTTGTTAGACTTTTCTATCTGCATTATTAAAACATGATTCTTTTTAGGGGTTTTTTCAAAAACAACATAAAAATTCAAGTCAAATGCAAAACCAACCTCTTTTTTTTTAGTTACTATTCATCATTGAATTTTCCATAATACCCATAAGTTTTTGAATTATTTACAAATTTGCCATTATTATTTATTTATTTATTAATTTCGAAAAATACAAAAAATCAAATACACCCTAAACATTTCTTCTTAATTACAACTATGCCATCATCATCAATATTTTCAACCACCATTTTTGATCTCTTAAAGCTTTAGAATTGAATTTTCAACCACTTTTTTTCTCATTCTAAACAAGCAAATCTTCATTTGCTCTCATTTTCTCTACATTTCCATCTAAAAATCTCTCTTTTCATAATCATAAACTTCATAATTTCGTTTTTTTTCACTTGTGAATCGTCAAAAATGTTTCATTTTGGTCAATATTGGAGTTTGGACGGTTGAAAAGGCTGGAAACGAGCTTCACACTGCAAAAAGGTAACTATTTTCATGGTTTAAGTCGTTTCTCAGATCTGTGTCGCGATAGTAGACTGTTTTATATGTCTACGCCCTTATGTAGACATACAATGCAGTCTATTTGTCAACGCACAGGTCAGTTTTGCAATTGACTAAACAGATTTTTTTTGTAACGTAGTCTTCCCCGACAGTCTACATCTTAACCTTTGACAACAAAAACAAAAAAGTACGTAGACCTACAAAGACGACTACGCAAAAGAGGTTAGTTTTGCATTTGAATGAACTTTTGACTTTTCATAAGTAGACTTCAACATAAGTCTACGAAGAGGTCAGTTTTGCATTTGACCAAAATTTTGACTGCGTTGAAAAGGTTAGTTTTGTGTTTGACTAAAACTTTTTAAAAATATATATATATTTTTTAATATGTAGACTTCATATGCAGTATTCCCTTCCCGAAAAAAAAATGTAGATTACTCGTGAAGTCTATTTTTTTATTTTGGTCAAATGCAAATCTGATTCGTCGGATTTGAGAGTAGACTTCTTTCGAAGTCTACAAATCTGTAGACGTTCATTTCAGTCTACCCCCAAAAAAGTCAAACATAGTCAATTGCAAAACTAACCTCATTCAAAAAAATTAAAACATGTAGACTGTATATTTAGTCTACCTCTGAAAGTCAAATCCTGGAAAATTCTGGTCAATAGCGAAAACTAACCTTTTTGAAGTTGTAGACTGAAAACGAAGTCTGCTTAAATAAAATCACAACTTTTTTTCAACTATAAAAAATAACCCGTAAAATGGTCAATTGCAAAAACTAACCCAAAAAGTAGACCTATCTGACCGTCTACGGATGTAAACTGAAAAGAAAGTCTACAGCGTTGTAGACTGAACATGGAGTCTATTTCAAAATTTACATTAAAAGTTAATTTGTGTACTATGCATTAAATGTTTTCACAATTTTTTCGTTTGAAAGTGTGTAATAGTTAATCCTAATGGGTTTGAGTGATTTTGGATAGAAAAACTGTTGTAATTATGAAAGTATAATACTTTTGATTTTGCTATATTGCTAGGAAACAATTGTAGACATATTAGTAAGTCTACATTAATTGTCACAGTGCAAACAACCAGGTCACATCCAAACTGTCTAAGTTAAACCAGTGTTGTCTTACTGCTTTGGATGTTGTCTTATGTATTATCTCTTATGTGTTGAATTGATCAATTGTATTATTGCTTTGGATGGTGTCTTATTGCTTTGGATGTTGTCTTATGTCTTATGTATTTAACTTATCAGCTGTATTGTCGCTTTGGATGTTGTCTTATTTGATGAACTTTTGTTGAAATCGTAGGTCTTAATTTTTCTATTACTTTGAGTTCTAATGTTACTTTCTGTCGTGCAGACCAACATGTTAGTCTTCTTGAACAAAAAGTAGACTTCTTTTTAAGTCTCTTATAAAGAAAGACTAATATGTAAATCTCTGGATTGTATTGGAATTGTAATTTTGGTCGAAAATGAATTAAAATCTCTGAAAGAAGAGTACTATACTGATACAAATGATGATATTTTGATATATAGTCGAGTACCAGACTTCTATAAAAGTCTTCTGTAAAAGAAGACTAATACTTCAGTCTGCAGCAAGCAAATTACATAAGTTTGTTACAACCATATGTCTGGTACAAAAGCCTGATACAACTGTCTGTTACTCACAGTTCTTGAGCTCCTCCCTAGAGTATACAACCTCGATAGGAAATCAGGTTTATCCACTTTGTAACATGCACCAAGAAGACACAAACAAAGAATTATATAAGTGCATTCTACACGAGAAGTCTACAATTTAAAATAAAGCCTACACGAGAAGCCTATAAATTCAAACATCAGTGTACTACAAATTCAAAACATCAGTTTACATGAGAAGTCTACAAATTCAAAATATTAGTTTACAAAATTCAAAATATCAGTCTACAAATTCAAAATATCAGTCTACAAATTCAAAATATCAGTCTACAAATTCAAAATTTCAGTCTACAAATTCGAAACTTCATACTACACTTCAAAATGAAGGAGACTCACCGGAAGCAGAGAAATGGATTAGAGAGGATGCAATGCTCGTTAGAGAAATGGATCTAAGACTGACCGACTCAGATCTGAATCAAAAGAAACTAAAAGGTTAGTAAACAAAGATGAGCTTGTTAGGTTATTAGTTAAACAAGAGATAGAGATGACACAGAGACGTACGTTGGAAAGATGAAGCACAGTCCCTTGTTGGTTAGGACAGAGAGATGAAGTAGAAGCCATGATACTGACCGGAAACAAAGATTTGGACGAGAAGCAATGTTCCTTAGAAGTCGCCGGCTCAGATCTGAAAAGAGAAAAAGGTAAAGGTGGTCACTTTTTATCAACAGAGAGGTAAAAGAGACATTTAACTTACCAGAGCAATGGAGGAGACAGAGACGAAGCGGATCGGAAACTGCGTGGATCGAGTTCACCGGAAATCTCGCCGGAAATCGCCTAGAGAGAGATACGGCGAAGATTAGTTTTTTTTTTACCTGAAAAGCTTGAGAAATCGTATTTATATACTAGGTTAAATTGTGTGTAGACTGAAAAAAGGTCTACATATATGTAGACTTTATAATATGTCTACGAACCCCTTAACCAAAAATCTCAAACCGTAAATGTTTTATTTGATCATCAAATTATATTGGTTTAATTCGGTTAGGTTAAATTGTGTGTAGATTGAAAAAAGGTCTACATGTATGTAGACTTTATAATATGTCTACGAACACCTTAACCACAAATCTCAAACCGTAAATGTTTTATTTGATCGTCAAATTATATTGGTTAAATCCGGTTAGGTTAAATTGTGTGTAGACTGAAAAAAAGGTCTACATATATGTAGACTTTATAATATGTCTACGAACCCCTTAACCACAAATCTCAAACCGTAAATGTTTTATTTGATCATCAAATTATATTAGTTAAATCCGGTTAGATTAAATTGTGTGTAGACTGAAAAAAAGTCTACATATATGTAGACTTTATAATATGTCTTAACCAAAAATCTCAAACCCTAAATATTCCTTAAAAGTGTTTAATTATATAAAATTCTAATTTTTTTACTTCATATTATCCATTATATTAATGATTAGTTAAAAATATTACAACAATTATTTTTATACATTTTTAAAATTAAATTATTAGATAAAATTATGATGTAGACTACATAACAAGTCTACCGAGTGAATAGACTTCGTACGAGGTCTACATTTATGTAGACTTCTTTCTGTTACGTGTAGACTAACAAAGGATAGAAACGTAAAATACACTTCTGTTTTTTTGTTTAGTCATAAGGGTTAAATAGTACTTTTATCACCCTTGTAGGTTGGTTTTGCATTTGATTGAAATTGGGGTACACTTTTAGGTTTAGATTGAAATTTTAGGTTGTTTTTAGCAAATCCCCTTTCTTTTTAATTACTAACATTGCTTTGCTGCCAAAAAAAAAACTAACATTGCTTTAACGTGTTATATTGATGTTTTTTTTTGTTTTCTTTCTCATTAATAGCAAAAAAATCATACTGAAATTGGTAAATGTTAAGAGAATTTTATGCAAGGCCTTTGTGTATTACGGAATCGGGAAGCAAAGAAATAAAGGAAGAAAACATATTAAAATAGTTTATTAATGATCTTTAGAGAAAAAAACTACTACATATAAATCTAGTAACCGCACTTCTAGCAGCGTACTCTATAGTTAAAGTTTTAAATATTCGATTTCTTGTTCTGGGGTTTAGTAATCATTTTATAGGTTCTTGTAGTAGAGAATTAGGTTAGATATCTCTATATCCTAAAATAAGCATGGGCATTTCCGGTATCAGTTTGGTTTGGTTTGGGTATTTCGGGTATTGAGTAGTTCAGATAGGGGGCTAGAGGATCCATTTACTACTTGGCATATTTTCGGTTCAGTTCGGTTAAGGTAGTTTCGGGTTTGGATAGTAAAATTAAGAACTGGAAAATACCAGTGAAAAATCATTTCTCATTTGGTTCCGTTCGGTTAGTTCAGGTTAAATATTGGTTATTCTTGGTAAAATATCAAATAATTAAGATAATTCAGATAAAAATCTTGGATATTTCAGATTACTTTAGAAATCTTGGATAAAAATATATCTGGATATTTTCGGGTAGTTCATGTACTCTATAATAATTTAGTTTTCTTCAACTATTTACAGATACTTTTGATAGATTTTTAAATTATAAATATATATTTAGTTATATTACATATATAATTAATATTTTAAATATATTCGGATATCCATTCGGTTCTCAGTCTGGTTTGGTTATTTCAGATTTAAAAATATTGGAATCATTCGGGTATTTGAGGGTTTCAATTTGATTCTGGATTTGGGTATTTCGGTTTGATTCCTGTTCGGTTTTTCGGTTCCGTTTTTTTTGCCTAGGCCTATCCTGAAATATGGAAAGATCTTTGTTTAATAGAAGTTTTACTGTTTATCCAAAAGCAAGAAGAAATCTCGGCCACGACTGGAAATCATCCAAGCAAAAGAAAAAGTTTGGCGTCATACTCTAAACAGGAGAAATGACTTCATGGATTAATTATTCCAAACAGTAAACACTAACACCAATTTACATATGTTTTTCGAACGGAAAATAGCTTAAAAATTTTTGGCAGAGAAAAAGTGTCAAAATTTTCTGCTTACATATGTCGTTAGTAAGCGGTTGAAAATTTCTGACGAATTTATGTCAAAAATGGTCAAATTTTTTTAATGATTTCCAACAATTTTTTTTCTTCTAACCATAGACTTGACAGCCAAATCCGTTTGAAATAACTCATTTTCTTATAGTCTTCATGAAGGAAGGGAAGACATGGACACCGATAATAGTTTTTATGCTCACTGACGGCACAATCAAGTAGGGCTAAGCATTTTATCCGTTAAATTTGATTTGATTCGTTATTCGTTTTGATTCAGTCCGTAAAATCTGGATATCCGTAAGTCGTCGAAGCAAAACAAATACTAAAATTTAATATCCGTTAGAAACGAAGTAAACCACAAATACTAAAAATTTTAGACCCGGATATCCGATTCGATCCGACATTATACAATAGATGTATATCTACCAATAAATATAGATTTTTAAATATATAATTTTACAAAATTATTATTTTAACAGAAAATTTTATTAACTTTATTTATATTTTCTTTATAAAATCTTTATAAAAGACAATGTTCAAAACAAAAAGTGTGTTTATAAAAACATTTGATTAATTTAGAAATTTATGGAACATATCGTTCCATTAATTTTTATTATTCATTTGATATTATGTAAAAATATATTTTTTTAAAACAAATTTGTATATATTTTTCTAAATTTACTTGTATTAAACAAAATAGATGAGATATCCGTAAATATCCGTAAATATTCGCAAATATCCAAAAAAAATCCGGATATCCGAAAGGCCGGATATCCGTATTTCTCCGAAGCAAAGCAAATCGGAAAATCAGATATCCGTAAGATACGAAGCAAATCACAAATACTGAAAATTACGGGGTTATTCGATCCGTGCCCACCCCTACAATCAAGGACACTATATAGGGAAAGCAGCACAAGAAGTCTTTCATAAACCTTATTCAATCATGGCTAAGGAATGAATGAATAGTTCAGTGTGTTGCACATTGTAAGGGGTTCACCTTATTTTTATTCTTTTTGCCAAGGTGAACCCCATTAGTTATAACATTTTTGTAAAATTCTACAAACCTTTTTTATATTCATATGAAATTCACGTGTTTAGCAAAAAATCAATTGGGTTTCTGCTTTCTACCCACCATTTGTTTATCTTCAACTTAAAACACAACTAATCTGCACCAGCAAATGTAAAACTTGAAACCTATGGAAGGGACTCTCAGGTTTTGGATGAATTACGAACAACATGTTTTCAAAGTTTCCAGAAATCTAAACAAAGTTTTTAGTTCAACCAAAAGAATGAAGGAAACTATAACATCCCAAAACAAGGTCCAATTTTTTAAAGGGAAAATGAGATTCTCACCTATAAATAAAGCTGCCCATCCTCTTCTCTTTTTTCCCATCATGAAATTGAAATGAAGCTTTGCAGAAAAATTATGGGAGACGAAAGCCCTAGCTGTTAAGCTTCTCTCTCTCTCTCTCTCTCTCTCTCTCTCCTCTCTCTCTCTCTCTCTCTCTCTCTCTCTCTCTCTCTCTCTCTCTCTCTCTCTCTCTCTCTCTCTCTCTCTCTCTCTCTCTCTCGCTCTCTCTCTCTCTCTCTCTCTCTCTCTCTCTCTCTCTCTCTCTCTCTCTCTCTCTCTCTCTCTCTCTCTCTCTCTCTCTCTCTCTCTCTCTCTCTCTCTCTCTCTCTCTCTCTCTCTCTCTCTCTCTCTCTCTCTCTCTCTCTCTCTCTCTCTCTCTCTCTCGTGCACGACTCTCTCCCTCTCTCTACTCGCCGAGATCGCGTGGTGGTGTTGGGGGTGTGTTGATCGGAGCTTTTGGATTTTCTCAGATCCATAATCTCGTTTTCTTGTTCTAGATCTCGAGATCTATTTCTAAAGTGAAGTGTTTCGAACTCAGTTTGTTCTCATATTCTTCTATCATGTTTTTTGTTGGAATTAGGACTGGTTAGAGCTGTTTGCAGTTAGGTTGATAGCACATAATGGATGTTAGATGTATGATTCATACTTCATAAGAACGCTCATACTGTTAAGGGAAATTAATGGACTGATTGTGTTGATATGAGAGATTGTTTGTGTATTGCTTGGTTGATTGTTGTGAATGACTGACATGATTGTATTGATTGAGCTAGGTTGCTAGAAATAATTGGACATAAGTTGATAGATGAATATATCGAACCATAATCTGAATGACGTGTTTTGCAAGTTGAATTGAGTGTGACACCGAGAACGGGGTAGCGTCTAGAGTGAGGCCAGTCGGTATGATTGGAAGCCCATAAGAATGAATGATAATAAGAATGAATGTGGATAAGATTGAAAGTTAATAAGATGGTAAGTGTTATGACGTCATCGATGAGACATGGGGGTATATCTTAGTGTGATGAAGATGCTGAACATGAGGCACATCTAAATCATGAGGCAAATTTCTTTGAAACTATTAATTGTCAGGACCCGAAGAAACTAAGAGAATTTCAGAAACTGCTAAGTAGCTCCGCAAAATCCGGGTTTGGTTGAGATGAGCAAAGAATTTGAAGGGCCTTTTTGCTTTGGTTTGTTTTGAGGCAAGTAGAATATGCTGTGATCCAAGATTCCCCGAGACCAAAGCAATTGGAGATAATTTTGTCAAGTTTCTTTGCTATTGTACTGTTGGTCCAAGTAAATGAAATTCCGCATTAAATCTCGCATTCCTTCTAATCACATACTTATTTGGGAAAATGGTGTTTTCAATCCAAACAATAGTGTTTATTATACATAAACAAAAAGACAATATTCATTTCAAGCCAAATTTAATAAGAATTCAAAATAAATAGCCCAATTTAGTACTTAAGACTAAATCTATTTTGATTAACACAAACTTAGTAGTCAAATGTTAATTACTGCTTAATCAACTAAGACACTCGAAGATATATCATCAGTAAATTTAAACGACATCGTTTAAAGGTATAATTTTCTAACAATTTGAAACAACATCTATTTATGACTAATAAATTAAGGGACTTTAAGTCTTGTAATGATATGAGAAAAGTAAAATAGGAGTGATAAGAAAAGAATAGTACCAAATCCCTAGTTGTAATCCCAATTCAAAACGAAGTAGGAGGGCTTATTGGATTAAAGATTTAAGAAAATTCAAGATTTGAGTAAATCCAAGAAAATTCGAGATTTGAGTATATCCTAAAAAGAGCTATTACAAGTTTTATGGGATTTTGAAGAATTTTTAGAGTTTTTGAAAACAAATCTTTTAAATTTTAAATATTTATTTTAAAATTATTATAATTTGGTATTATTATCATTTTATGAAATATAAAATTTATAAAAGTTATTAAAAAATTGTTTTTATTTTTATTTCATTTCAAACAATTTGTTGTCTTTTTTTAAAATGTGAAGGAAAATTTTATATATTTTTTTAAAGTTTCAAATAACATCATATGATGTGGTAATTCAATTCGTTGTTTTTACACTTAAAATATCATTCAAATATCTTTAAATCCCATTTGATAAATTTTGTAATAAACTGAAATTTGAGAGAATTTATACAAATTACTAATCCAATAAGCTTGAATTTTGACATAGAATTTAGAAATGTTACATTCAATAGGAACTGATTTGAAAAAAGAATGAAATCCTAAATCTAATAAGACCCCGTAATTTCATTTTTTTAGAATATTATAGCTTTAACCGACGCCGTTTAAAATTTATTGATAGTGTATATTGTGCAACGTA
Source organism: Moricandia moricandioides (assembly GCA_905132885.1). Taxonomy (NCBI): domain Eukaryota; kingdom Viridiplantae; phylum Streptophyta; class Magnoliopsida; order Brassicales; family Brassicaceae; genus Moricandia; species Moricandia moricandioides. The sequence continues at coordinate 16,142 of CAJHQQ010002344.1, forward strand.
TTAGTTGATTAAATAATTAACATTTGACTAATAACTTGGCGTTAGTCAAAATATATTTAGTCGTAAATACTAAATTGGGTTAATTATTTTGAATTATTATTAAATTTGGATTCAAATGAATATTAAAAGTAGATATAGAAGAAATATGGACCTAGCAATTCTATTGTTTGGCTAATTCATCAAAAATTTAATAGACCCTAAATCTAACAAGTAAACTACTCAAACATGATCAAAGAAAAAGAAATCATAGATGAATATAATAAATAGAAATCAATAATAAAAAACCAAAGAAGTTCTAATAGGACTTTGAAGGAGTTCCTCCCTTCTCTCATAATCCTAGAACTATGAATAAAAGAAAGCTTAGATAGTGTGTTAGCTAAAGAATGGCTTGAAACATATAAATATGGTTTAAAGTCGACTAGGGGCATTCTGGTAATTTGTATGACTTTTGGGCTTAAGTCAGTCATAAAATAGACTTGTCCCGTGTTCTGGCATCAGTGTCGATTGATACCAAAGGTCTTACGTCGATCGACATTCCTTCATCTCCTCGACAACTTCCTCTCGCGAGGCAGACATATCACTCTTCTAGTAAAATGAATATAACATTGGCTCTAGGATCCTAATTGAATTCAAACAAGTGGCATTGGAAAGTTAATGCAAAGCTAATATCTAGTGTCAAAATATCAGCTCAATCTAACTGTGGGAAGTTCTCTATCCATAGATAAACTTCTGACTCGTCTGCGTAGTTCTACATCTAAAAAAACTCTAGAATCACCAAAGTTCTCTAAAACATACATGAATCTGAAAACACTTTAAAACAACCACAAACTCATATAATAAACTCTATTTAGGGCCCATAAAATGGTCTAAAGTGATAAATATTGGGACCTATTAACTTCCCTAGTCTTAACTTTTGTTTGTCTTCAAGCTAAGCATTGGTAAACCTGTGGAAGAGGTTTGAAAAACATGGACTCACAAAACTCTAGCTTATCATTATCACCTTTACTATTTTGCAACCACATCAAACAAGTATCAATCTTAGAGGAAATTTATATACCTTATCCTTGTATAACAAACAAATTCATTCTACCAACAACTTAGCGAATACTAGTCTGATTCACCTCTCTACTAACCTCATTTCTTGAATAAAATAAAAATGTAGGCTTTACATTGGGAGTATCGATCAAAGGCACATGAAATCTTACCCCTGCAAGTATTCTGAATACACAAGTAGTCTTTTCTGATCCCTTTCTTCCCTCTTTCTTTCTTCTTTGAATCTTTTTATCTCAATTCCATTGAACAGTGACACTGATGGAGTCTGTCTTTTTCATCTTCCTTTTGATTTCTTTTCTTTTCTCTTTTTTTTTTTGACAAAGTGTAGGCAAATAGTGGGGGCATCTTTAATGTACCTACTCTTCGCTTTCAACGATGTGTGATTATTCATTTGAATCAGAATAATGAAGTCATCAGTAATGTACCTACCCCTATGCATCTCAAGAAATCATCTCTATCTTTTTTTTTTCAGATGCTAAAGAGAAAGAGAACGGAATCAGAAGCAAACAGACTTCTACATTCGAGGAGGAATCATATTCAATGTATGCCAAAATACATTCAATCAAAAATATATTAACATTTGGGTTTACACGATTATTTGTTTTGGGTTTAGTGTTGAAGGTGTATGATTGAGTTTCTAAATGTTTTATAAATATTTAGAAAAATTAATTTAGTCTATTTTCATCATAATCTAAAGTTATTTCTGAAAATTTTCATTCATTAAGGATAAATTTGCAAAATCGTACCAAACTTGTGGTAGAATTGCAATTTCCCCTTTATTTTTTTTAAGTTGTTTGGCAATAACTTTTACCTAGTTCTAGTATAATGCTAGTTAGTGATTTAAAAATAAATTAAAATTAAAACTTTTGACCAGTCACATGACAACAATTTTTTTTAAACTCTCTATATGATCGATATATCATCATAAGTCAGTTAAGTCAGTTAAGTGACTTCTCAATTAATATATAAGAGAATATATATAGATAGGATTTCATATAAAAAGGAAAGTTCACAAAATATATTTTTGATATAAAAAAATATTATGCTTAAAAGATATATCTTAAGCAACAAAACATTATTATTTGAGAAGTAAGTTTCGTATGTTTTACTCTCAATTTAATTCTTAGAATGGTTGATTACTAAGATACACTTAGTGAATTAAAAAAATTACATATAAACATTATTATTAATTTTTAGTAATTTCTGTTAATAAATTTTTAATCTAATTGATTTTTTCCTAAATAAATTATATAATAAAAATAAAATTGATAAATTGTTAAAAGTAATTAAAAAGAAAATATATAATTATATAAAATATGATTTCATACAAAAAGGAAAGTTCACAAAATACATTCTTGATATATAAAATGATATTCTCTTAAAAACATAATTAAGCAACAAAAAATATAATTTCAAAGTAAAAGATAATTTATTTATGTCTATCTATTTTCTTAGATGAAATGATTCTATATTTATATATAATGTGAATTCATAAAAAAGTTCACAAAAATAATCTTAATGTTAATAAAAAAAACATTCTTTCCTTTAATACATAACTTTAAGAAACATAAAATATTTTCTCAAAGTAATTTAAATATTTTATTTATATCTATCTATTTCATAGATAATTAAATAAAATAATTAAATAATATATATCAAGATATCTTTAATTGCCTAAAAACAGTTTATAATTAATACTATTAAAATATTTTATTTATTTTTTCATAATATTTAGCTGAATATAAATATCTTATAATTAAAAGATAATAAAAATATCTATAAAAAAATCTCACTTATATAATATGAATGCTCAAAACAACAAAGAAGAAAATTTGGTATTTATTTTTAGCAGATATTAAAAATGGAACTAAAAACAATTTTTAATTATTAGCATGTTTTATCAAACATTTTTTTTAAAAAAAATTCGCATAAACTTGAATACTTTAATGAAATAAATTATTATTTTTATTATTATTAAAATATATTTTTTAATTACTAATTATTTTGCTTTTTAATTTTAATTTTTCTCAGAGAAATTGCCCAGAATAGCATAAGTTAAGTATCACTTTGAAAAAAATGCACACTATCAAAAATATATTAACATTTGGATTTACACTTTAGTGATTATTGTTTTGGGTATAATGTTAAAGGGGTGAGGTTGAGTTTTTAATTTTTTTTATAAATATTTAGAAAAATTAATTAAGTTTATTTTCATCAAAAAATTAATGTATTTTTGAAAATAATCATTTATTAAAGGTAAGTTTGCAAAGTGATATCAAACATAGGGTAAAAATGAAATTTCTTTTTTTTAAGGTTTGCAGAACCTAATATACCCATAATGAGAATAACCAAGCAAATCAGGATTCTAATGTTTAGGATTCTTTAAAACAATTTTCAGTTTACTTTTTCATAAAGCTAAGGTATAATTTTACTTAAAATATTTTAATTATAGTAAATATCAATATGTATACATGAGCTTTCATAAACTTATCAGTTATGTTTATTTATGTAATTCCTGATTGATAAAAACATTATAAAAAAAAGAAAATATTAACCAATTGTTACACTAATTTTTTTTGTAAACTTATAAATATGCATAATATTTCAAAACATTTATCTTAGATATATTTATGTAATTTTAATTCAAACACTTTAGTTTATTTTTTACTATCTTGTTGTAAAAATCAATATATTAAGTTACACATAATCTTACTAAAATATATTTACGTATTTCAGACAACAACCACCCTATATGAAAATAATAAAAATATTCAAAATTTAATCTATTGTCACAAAAAATATTATTTTGAAATTCGAAGAACTAAATGCAATCTAATAAACTCAATTGATAACTAACCGATTAGATATTATATATCTAAAATCACATGTCTTATTAAAATAATATAATATCATTAATATAAATTATATATTAATTAAAAAATAGTTTAAAATTTAAAATAAAAATATCAATCAATTATTATAATATATTTATAAATAATTGTACATGTGCATGAGCAGGGAGAATCACCTAGTTCAACCTTAACTGTCATGATAGAAGTTCGAAAATAGAAAAGAAAAATAACTCAATTATATGCCCTTTTTGTTCTACACAAAATTTTCTAGAATTAACGCAAAGCTAAAGTTTAATCAGAAGATAATCATTTTTTCAATAATTAAATGCATCTTTGTCGTCTCGTAAAGTATTAACGTAAAGTTGTAGAAGCATCGACTTCTCATAGTCAAATTTTATAGGCTTCTATACTAGATGTGGAGTTTAATATCTAGAAGAAGTAGTTTTTTTTTGTAAATTATAAGATACAAGCTTATCGGAAGGTCCAAATTAATGTAGGAAGAACCGTTCGATGTGGCTGTGTGCTAAGAAGAGAACATGTTCATCAAGAATGTCGTACATAATGAATCGTCCATCTTTTTTTTGTGCACAAATTATATTATAAACACTCATGAGAATAAGGTTTACGATCGAGATGTGAGATTCCAACGACAATTTCAACGGAAGAACATAACTAGAAAGCATTACAATAAATCGAAAGATAGAGCGGTCAAGGGGAAAATCATGCTCAGCAGTAAGCAAAATCTCATGGGGAAGCTTCACTCTTTATCTTTAAATCTATTGTTCAAAAGAATAATTGATGGTCAAAGAAAACGACACTGATCCACCCAATAGAATTTGGAATGTTAGCCGGAAAAAACTTTTGAGGAACTCCAGAACCCTAAGCAACATGAGAGAGCAAAGTCCTAACTGTTTTGATTTGACAATAACTTGAAAAGTTGGACAATGTCAATCCAGTAATGAGTAGATGGCTACATCTACGACATTGAAAATATAGTTAAGCTTGACGAGGATTGCTACTGCGGCGAAGAACAATAAGTTAAGAAAAAATCTTCTAGTTCCAACATTATTTTGAAGGAGCCATGAAGGTTTGATTGAAATAAAGTTGGTTGCCAGTCGCTGACCTTAAAAGCTTGAAATGAACGCGTGGACATCAGTATTTTCAGATGTGAGAGTTGGTTGTACCGGTTGTGGTGACTGCGGTGGGAAAGGGAGTAGATGTGAGTCTTTGTCCGACCGAGACTGAGACAATGGTATTGCGCACGATTGAAAACTTGGCTAGAGTCTGAAAAAGGTAAATATCCCACACACAAATGGACGAGGCCTACCTGTAGAAGTTCCACTTGAAGAAAGCCCACATGGATAAGGCCCGCTTCAACGAGGAACAGTCGCAGAATGGACATACTACGTTTACGAGACGCATATCCGTTGATCCACCTTTAAGGGTATGCTTTAATAATGAGAATATGAGGACCATGATTTTTGTTTCTACTAAAAATCGTCAATTTGACAACTGGAAGTGCTGGCTTAGGAATAGGTTTGTATAGCATATGATCTTTTTAAGTGAGCTTAGGCGATACTAGATCTCGACATTGTATGTGAGGTTATAATCTTGTATCCACAAATTGGTAAATGAAAGTTGATGTTTGAGCAAAAACAAAAAAATTGTGTACTTGACAGCAACTTAACAATCATACTCAAATATATATATTCAAGGAACACAATCCAACATAAATAAAAAACAATTAGGAATTGACAAACCCAAGTACCCAAACACGAAAAAGAAGAAAATACATGTAATTGAGCTTTATTTCGTAGTTGATAAAAAAGGGTAGAGTATTCTTCAATTTTATATTCCATTTCAATCTGCAGATAACTCAATGATCCAATAGGCATAAGCGCCGTAAATGATATTTGAGAGCTTAAAACCTGCTGATGTAGCCAAAACCTCGAACTCTTCTTTGGTTCTCTCTTTGCCTCCAGACGTTGCACCCATCATTGCCATATCGAGGCACAATGAAATTTTGGTTGCTATGTTGGTTTCCGATATTTCTCGCGGTAGTATCGATTCAACTATAATGACTTTGCCATTTTTTGGTAATGCTTTCTTACAATTTTTCAATATCATCACACACTGCTCATCGTTCCAGTCATGAAGTATCCACTTAATCATGAAAATAAAAATACATTTTATTAGTTTTCACATTCCTTAACTATAGATAATTTCTTCTCTTGGCTTTGAGTTTTAGTTTTGTCATTTAATGAAGAGCTCATTACGTCTGTATTGTGAAATAGCTAGGTTTTACCTTCATGAATATGGCTTGACCTTGTGGAATTTCATCAAACATGTCACCACCAACGTGTTCTACACCTGCAAATAATTGATTTGTCAAAACGGGAATAAAAATAAACATAGCCATTTTACACAATCAAAAGTTCAGATAAAAAAAACTTCAAATTATCCAGTCAAATTATCTACTTGATACTTTCTAGTTACTTTTTAACGATCTTCTTAAAATGATTTACAGTATTTGTTTTCTCTTTTACTTTTAGTTTAGTGCTATACTTTAAAAAAAAAGAAATCAATAGATAGTCGTCATTAAATTATCGCTATTGCAACAACGAGTTCGGGGCTTACAGTAAAGTTTTTGGGTACTGAAAAATAGTTTTTTTTTTTTTTTGAGGAAGGGCATAACTGAAAAATAGTTACCATGAATTTTGGGAGCTTTCTGTACGATGTGAGGCAAGTCAAAGTTAACACCTTTGAGTTGTGGGAACCTGGAGAGAATTAAAGCAAGATTTGACCCTAAGCCACCTCCAACATCTACCAAAACACCACCACTTAGACTATCGAACCCGTCGTAAGTCTTTAATATCTTCTTCATTACTATTGATGTGTGGTTAAGCATAGCATTGTTGAACAGTATCTGAATATTCTCATTTTTCTGCATATCCTTAAAGATCAAATCGCCCCAGGCTCTCTCGTAGGGCCGTGCTCCACCCTCCAGTATTGACGCCGTGACTTGAGAGCTTTTCTTGCCAAAAAATAAAAACCCTTTTATTATAACACTATGTGATAAACCAACCATGGCTAGTTTTTTTTTTAAAATAAATAAATAAAAAAGGTTTCTAGAAATACATGGCTGTTTGTGTTTTTCATTAAAATAAATTTTGTAATTTGAAAAAAAAAGAATTTTGCTACTCCTTCTGTTTCATAATAAGTGTCATTTTAAGTTTTTGCATACAGATTAAAAAAATAATTATTTTTGCATATTTTATATATAAAAACACAATTACCTATACACATAACAATATTTCAACCAACAGAAAAATAAATTGCAGCATAAAATTAATTAATTTTGTATCAAAAGTAAAAAATGACACTTATTTTGTAACAAAAAAACTTCTCTAAAACCACACACTTAATCTATACTAATAAAAAGGAGCTTTTGAGGCTCCATAGAGCGTCCACGTCATCGTAAACTCATTTTTTGAGAAAATGACACGTGACATTAATTAAAAAAATAAATATTGTAAGTAAAAAAAAATAAATAAAAAAACAACTGAATATATTTAAAAATAGAAATATTACATTAAACATCTATAGTAATATTATCATTTAAGTAAATATATTTAGAAATAGAAATACTACATTAAACATATATAGTAATATTATCATTTGATATAAAAAAATAAGTATACAATATATGAAAAAAATAATAAGTAAATATACAATTTAAAAATGGAAAAATTACAATAAAAATTTATCTTAAAATGTAAAAGATAATACTACAACATTAAGAGAAGAAATAATAAGTAAATATACATTTTAAAAATGGAAATATCACAATAAACATTTATCTTAAAATGTAAAAGATAAAAATAAATAAATAAAGAATAAGAAAATATATTCAAAAATAGAAATATTACATTAGAGATCGATAGTAATATTATTATTTAAGTAATATATTCAAAAATAAAAATATTACATTAAAAATCTGTAATAATATTATTATTTGATATAAAAATAAAAATAAGTACACAATATAAAAGACGCCACGTGGCATTAAAAATAAATAATGAATTCATATACAATATAAGAAAAACAAAGAATAAGTAAATATACATTTCAGAAATAGAAATATTACATTAAATATATATATAGTAATATTAACATTTGATATAAAAAAACAAAAAAATAAATAATAAGTATACCATATAAGAAAATACTAATGATAAATAAATACACAATATAATGTATAATTTTACGTTTTATTATTTTCAAAATATTTTTATAAGCAAATATATAATAGAAAAATAAATAATAAGTAAATATACAATATAAAAAATATAAATATTAAATTAAAAATTTATCATAATATTATCATTTGATATAAAATTAATAAAATTAGAATAAGTAAATATATAATATAATAAAAATAAAAAATAAGTAAGTATACAACATAAGAAATGGAAAAACTAAATTAAACATCTATCTGAAAATGAATAGTAAAATAAATAATCATTAAATATACAATATAAAAAATAGAAATATTACATTAAACATTTCTTGCAATATTAGAATAAGTAAATATAAAATATAAGAAAAATAAATAATAAGTAAATATACAAAATAAGAACTATAAATGTTACATTAAACATAAAAGCAAGAAAATTAGAATACACAAATATACAATATAAAAATAAATAAACCTACAACATAAGAAATATAAATATTAAATTAAATATCTAACATAATATTAGAATAAGTGAAATATACAATATAAGAAATAGAAAACTACATCAAGTATCTACGTGAATATTTATAGTAAATATACCATATAAGAAATATAAATATTACATTAGACATCTATTATAATATTTCTATTTGATATATAAAACAAGAAAATTAGAATAAGTAAATATATAATATAAGAAAAAATAGATAATAAGTAAATATATAATATAAAAATATTTATATAGTTAACAATTAAAAATTAAAATAGTTCCGCTCTTAGCTCGGATTAACCCCTAGTATGAAATAGAGGAAGTAAAATATAATCATACCAGGCATCGTCTAGAAAGTTGGGGTTGCTAATTCGCACAGTAGACGCAATAGAAAATCCATCTTGATCCTTAATAAGTTTCCTTCCTGCTTTTCCTAGACCATAAACTCTAAACTCCCTTCCCTCTCCATCCTTGAGCAGTTTACAAGTACATACCGAATTAGCCGAAAGGAGACGTAGTAATCGATCAATCATCATGGGAGCGTCTGGATCTTTTGCACCGGCTTTGGAAGCTAACACCAAAGGTGAGAGATGAGTTCCCAAAGGTCCAGCCTCGGCGATAATTTCCAACAAATTTAGTTCTATGACAGTTTCAATGGCGTAAGGGACGAAGCGTGAAACGCATAGTTGCATGGCAAGTAACATATCTTGTTCATCTTCGTCTCGGGGAACTTGTGGAGAATTCATATTTTTTTGGGTGATTCTGTTGTAACTAAATTGAAAGAGAGAACAGAGGTTAATAGTTGTGTGTAAATCACATTGTGCATGACTAGGTTTTAAAGACTTGTATTAACAAGAGACCTGCAATTATCGAAGAATATTAATAATAAGCAAGCTGGCGCGTTTATTTTAATATGGATCATATAATTTCATCAGCATGAGGAGTATTAAAGTATTACTCTAGTTCAGTGTTTGATATGTTCTAAACGATGGTGAATAATTTAATGTCTTTAATTGGTTTAAGTTTGTTTATTTCTTATATATTTAGTAAATGTAATATTAACAATCGATTATTGCTCGGCATAGTGGTTCGATAGGTTTGGCAACCTCTTATATGTCGCGGGTTTGGAAGGCCATTGTCGATCTTCAAACACAGATTTCGCGGTTTCAGTGTTTTTTTTCACGATTGTTTACTTTTTTTTTTCTTTTCATAATTCTTAGTAAATTTACAAAGAAACACTTCCTTTCATCTTTAAAATCCAAAAATTAAGGTTTTCGCATGTTGCCGCGTAACACAACCGAATCACCTCAAGTCGCCACGATTGGGCATTGTTGAGCAATTTCTCAGCCGCTGAATCAGCTAGGCGGCCAGATTTTAGAACTTGGATATTTACTAGACAAATCCTCGCACTATGCCGTGGATATTATAAAACAAAATTATTTTATATCTAACTTGTATGAACATCTCAAACTCATTAATATTTTTACTTATATAATAGTATTAGTGACAAAAGTACTCCAACTGATTTCTATTTATTTATATAGAACAAGGACTACCATTTTTTCTATATTTAGGAAAAGAAATATTAATATTTATTTTTACTTAAAAAAATTTAAAATGATATTTTAGAAAAATACATTTGAGTAAAGTTCAGGTATATTATACACTTCTTTTATTTTAGAAATACACTTTTCAATACCATCTCGGTGGGCTTTGCATCACATCCATATTACTCTCACTTGTCCTTCTAATCCGAGATGGTGTTGCAGAGATGGACATTTTCTCTAGCAACAAATTTCGCTTTCACCCTCTCGTTGATTGCTAAGGAATAGTGCTACCTTTACTGAAACAAACAAAAATAAAATAAATTAAAATATATATTTTATTACTAAATATAAAAATGAAATAAACTACCGCGAAACACTTGAACCACGTGGTCCTAATATACTCAGGAGTCATACTCCAGTTTAGATAGGCGTCATTGAAATACCCTTTGATCGCGTAAGAAACGCTCCGCTGTCACAGTTATTCACTCCAAACCTAAAAAATAGTATCAACTTCTTAGACAAATATAACAAATATAATGTAAAATTTTAAATTAATAAAATTAAAAGTCTTACCAAAAGTAGTCTCTTGGGTATCTGGGTCCAAAATTTTCAAACCTCCTCGTCCAGGCTGAGCAAGAAGATCCTCGACCGTATATGTAGCGTAGGGTGCAGATGGAGGGACAAGCAAAACTGGATTAACTCCGGCTGCTGGGGTAGGAGGTGAACCATGTGGAGCCGGTGGAGGCGCCTTGATACGCCCTAGATAGGATCACTCGACCGGATTGGATTTGGTATGAACTCACGAATGAGAACTGGATGGATTGAAGGGTCGCACGAAGGTTGCGGAAGGCCTTCGATATTCCCGGCTTCAGTTGGTGCTTGATATGACTCACAAGTCCACCAAAAGAAGTATCTCTAGTCGTTGCTTGATATGACTCACAAGTCCAACGATTTTGAGGGTTTGTTTAACTTGGATATGACTCACCAAGAAACAAAGAAAAGTTCTTAAAAGAACAAAGAGTTTAACTCAAGACAAAGATGATAATCGACTTGTTTATTACTGAAGAAAGGATTACATATTTATAGTAGCAAAGGCATACGAAAAGGTTTAGAATTGTGCGGAAAAACACACCTAGAAAAAGCAACAAAGACTAAAAATGGTCAAATGACTCTTTGGTTCTTGTCCTGGTCGAAATGACCCTTAGCCTACCGTCCAGGTTCGTCCAAATCCACCCTGGTCAACAGATGTCCCTTCGCCTACTTTTGTCCAGGTTCATCGAACCTTGCTGTGATGATCGGGTCTTTCGCGGTCAGGAGCAGGACGTACTGTGGGTTGTCCGTGTGGGTGATCAATGAACTTTCATGAACGGAACTCCACTTTAGTCGACCCAAATCTTCAGAGAACTTAAGTATCCTTGCTTTAGAGAGATTAGAATCATCGATCATCAAGGAATCAACAATCTGGTCGGAAAAGTGATGTTCATGGCCACCGGGACATGTGGTACGACCCAAACGGGTCAGAAGTGAAGTGCTGTGACCTAGGTCAAGTTTCTCTCGTTGATCTTGAGTTTTGGCTCGTCTGTTTGTCTTAGATTGTCGAATGGGTCGGGAACGGATGACTGAAGGTCGATCAATCTGATCATTAGGTCGTGGTTCCAACCTTAGATCATTTTCGGGTGAACGCGGGTCGATTCTGTACACGGTTCGGTCAGTGTATACGGATGGATCAATGTACTCCGTCGGGTTAACCTCTGTTGAGGCAAAGTGATCTTCCTGATCCGCATCCAGTGCCGGTTCCATATGCTGATCTTTGTACTCAGTTGAATCGAGCTGGTCGACAAGATCGCCATCTTGAGCCACGTCCATGATCCAAGCAGGTCGGTGCTCGAACCGGGGTGCATCACGCCTCTTATGGAGGAGGAGGATGAGACGAGCAAAGGAAGTGTGACGTCGCCCAATGGAAATGAGAGGAGATGGTGTGGTCGCCAGATTGTTACGAGAGGGAGAGAGTGGTCGCCCGAGGGCGACGAGAGAGTGGTTGCCCAAGGGAGACGCGAGAGAGAGAATGGTCGCTAAAGGGCGACGAGAGAGAGAAATGGTCGCCTAAGGGCGACGAGAGAGAGAGAGAATGGTTGCCTAAGGGCGACGAGAGAGAGAGGAGAGAGAGAGAGAGGGTGAAAGTGATCGCTCGAGAGTGGTCGCCCGAGGTCGAGGGCGACAAGAGTGATCGCTCGTTGAGAGGGTGAGAGTGATCGCCAGAGGGCAAGGGTGACGAGATTGATCGCTCGAGGGAGACAAGAGAGTGATTGCATGAGGGTGACGAGAGAGTGAGAGTGATAGCCCAAGGGCGACGAGAGGGTGAGACATGGTCTGGTTGCCATGAGGCGACGAGACTTTGAGCTGGTATTGTTTCTTGTTTGTGACGAGACGTTGAGATAAACAATACCATAAGGTGTTCGGACACGTTTTTTCCTCTTTTTCTTTTACTTGGAAGAGAAATCATTCATGCGATAATTTTAGAACATTGATTTTGTCGTAACCCATTTTGACCCCAAAAGTTAGTCCCCAGCTTGCGAGAATCGTTGTGATGTTCTCGTGAGGTGTTAGGTATGTCAGATAAGTTAGGCGGAATTGATGGTCAAAAGTTCCGAAGGTGATGTTTCTTATTAGTATGTGGAGTAAGTTTTCAAATTCTTTACTTGTGATGAAGATTGATTTTTCTTTCATATGCAGCATTTTGTTCTTGAAATGTTCACGGGTTTGAAGACGTTTCGCATTTTTGCAAGGGTTTTGATTTGACCTTACGGCAGAGAAACGTTTTGGTTTGTTTGCGGATGTTCGCAGCCAAAACTGTTGTTTCTGTTTGGATGTTTTTTTTTTTTTGGATTGAGGAATAGGACCAAAGGTTGTGTTCGTCCAGATAACCAAGGACATTGTAGGTCAAGGATTAGACCATGACACTTTCATGTTAACATTAAGGTAATGTTAGTTTATGATTGTCCTTAAAGGGGATGCTGAATTCTGGCTGGGGATTTTTTCGGGAAGGCGTAGTTGGCCGAGGGCCATAGGGCGTTTGTCGAGATTGATAGGCCAAGTATGTCGGAGTTTTCCGTGTTAAGATGGCCAATGGTGGTAGAAAATGATGTTCCAATTTAGGTTTCAGTTATATGATGAATGTATCGTATAAAGTTTCCTTTAGTCATATGAATATTGTTTTGTTTCTGTCCCATGAAGACTAAGCCTAAGAGGCTTTATAAAGAACCCATGCGGAGTCAGATGCGGGATGATTGCATGCTCGGATGTAACCGAGGGAAGTGAAAGGCATAAACCTGTAGCATCCCCAATCTTGAATAAGGATCATGTGACTGACCACAGTTCGAGGAATTGAGCTAAGGATCATTTAGATCCAGTTACAAACGTCCCATGGTCAGGATGGGTTAAGTTTATGAGGACTTAACCAAATGAGAGGGAAAGAAACGAGTCAAAAGAGCTAGACAAGTGTTTTGGCAGCTGGACCAAGTGTACGGCCAGCTCGACCAGCTAAACATAGCTCGACAAAGCTCAGCTCAGCTCAACACTACTTAGGTCAGCTCATTCAGCTGAGCTACCAGCTCACTCAGCTGGACCAGCTGGGGATCAGCTCAACTCAGCTGGACGGAGTGTTCGGGTACTGGGCAGTTGGTCCGGGTCCGGGCCGGTGGTGGGCCGAGGTGGTCCGACCATGGTGGTTAGGGCCTGGTGGACCCTTGGGTAAGGCCATGGGCTAAAGCCTGGTGGGTTTGGGTCTCTGTTTGGGCTTGGTATCGACCCAAGAAGGGTCAGTTATGGGTGAAGGGATGCTTGTGGTCAAGGGGTGAAACCTATCGACCAAGTCATGCCCTTTCACCAAAAAATCGTGCTTGTTCTGGAAAGTGTGAGCATTCGCAAAAGTCTGACACTTTGGAGAATGGTATGGGTCGTTTTCCAAAGGTGTGATCAAACCGAGATCTTAATTGTCTAGGTCCTTGTATGATGAGGGTTGAGATATACTATAAACACTCTTGTGAATGGTGTCAGCATTCGCAAAAGTGTGACACTTTGGAGAATGATATGGGATGTTTTCCAAATGTGTGATCAAACCGAGATCCTAATCGTCTAGGGACCCTCATGATCGGTGGTGTGGAACCTCGCATACTTTTCGAAACAGGGGCTACACACAGTTTCGTGAGCCCAGAGCTGGTCGGAAAGGATCTGTTCTGTTTAGAATTTGGGGATAATTTGAGGTTAGTGAAGGCTGCCGGTGGGCAAGTCATGCAATCACTAGGCCTTATGACAAATGTCCCGGTGACGATCCAAGGTAAGAATCTACCTGTGGATCTGATCGTTGTTCGCCTACAGTATCACGAGGTGATCCTAGGCATGGTCTGGTTGGGAAAGTATCGGGCCACTCTCGATTGCCACAAGGGTTGTGTGCGATTGGAGATTGGACCTCACCGATTGAGTACCAAAGTTTGAGTCCGGCTCTAGTAGAAGTAGTGGTTTCAGTAGTCCTTGTGGAACGGATGCTATGTCTGGGTTGTGGGGCCATTCTGGCCACAATCACCACTATGGAGCGCGGCAATACTGTCGATCTAAATGATCTGTCTGAGGACTCGTTGGTGTCTGAGTTTCCGGATGTGTTCTGTTCGCTACAGGGTGTCCCCCTGGTAGGTCGGATCCATTCATGATCGAACTAGAACCAAGGACAGCTCCACTGTCCTAGAGTCCATATCGAATGACTCCAGCCGAGATGGCTGAGCTAAATAAGCAAACCACGTCCAAAAAGGGACCATGGTCACAGTACAACCAACTCGGAGATTGACTTAGGGTTGGGATTTCAATTTGATCGAGCCCATGAGGCGAGGATCAAATTACGACAATGTCCAGTGAGGGACAGAAGTCAAGTCTGAGGACTCATTGGTGTCTGAGTTCTCGAATGTGTTCCGTTCGCTACAGGGTGTCCCCCATGATAGGTCGGATTTATTCATGATCGAACTGGAACCATGGGCAGCTCCACTGTCCAAGAGTCCATATCCAATGGCTCCGGCCAAGATGGCCGAGCTAAATAAGCAATTGCAAGAATTGCTTGACAAGGGGTTCATACGTCCGAGTAGTTCCCTTGGGATGCACCAGTCCTCTTGTGAAAAACAAGGATGGTAGCATGTGTCTGTGTATCGACTATCAAGGGTTGAACATGGTTACTGTGAAGAACAAGTACATTTTGCCTAGGATAGACGATTTGTTGAGTATGTGTTACGACTTAGCCATGAATTGCTCGGATCATGGGGCTTGTGATTACGTTCAGAATGAACGAGTCAGAGTACATGATCAAGGACAAGATGAGAACCTGAGGAAGGTTTCTCTAAACATGGGATTGAGTACCAAGCCGCGAAGGATGGTACAATCCTAGTCTGTGGAAGGATTAGCGTTCCTGATGGTAGAGTACTAAAGGAGGAGATTATGAGAGAATCTCATAAGTCTAAAATCTTGGTACACCCAAGATGTACCAGAACCTCATGAAGTACTATCATTGGATCCGTATGAAGGCTGATGTGGCCGAATGAGTGGCTAAGTATTTCACTTGTCAACTCATCAAGGCTAAGCATTAGGTTCTGAGTGGGTTGTTACATAACTTGTATATTCCAGAATGAGAGTGGGACCCTACCACAAAGGGTTTTGTGACTGGGTTCCCAATGCCAAGGAATAAGAAAGATGCGATTTGGTTCATGGTGAATCACCTGAACAAATCAGCACACTTTCTGGCCATCAAGTAATCAGAGAGTTTTGATCGGATTGTACGCAAGTACATCGATGAGTTTTCCGACTACATGGTGTGCTGGCTAGCATTGTATCTGATAAGGATTCAAGTTGTACACCTTGTTTCTGGAGAACTTTTCAGAAAGTGCTAGGAACAAGAGTAATCATGAGTACCGCCTATCACCCACAGACGGATGGACAATCGGAACGTACGATTCGAACGTTGGAAGATATGTTGCGAGCATGTGTCTTGGACTAGGGTGATTCCTGGGAGAGACATCTACCTTTGGTAGAATTGCGTACAGCAATAGCTTCCGTAGGAGTATTGGCATGTCGGCATACTAAGTTCTGTATGGGCGTCCATGTAGGACACCCCTATGCTGGGCCCAAGTGGGGGAGCGTAGCATGATTAGACCGGAAATTGTCAAAGAGACAACCGGCAAGATCAAGTTTGTTTTTGAAGAAACAATTGATTCGGATTCGAGGACGAATCCATCATAAGTGGGGGAGACTTGTAGCATCCCCAATCCTGAATAAGGATCATGTGACTGACCACGGTTCAAGGAAATGAGCTAAGGATCATTTAGATCCAGTTACAAACGTCCCATGGTCAGGATGGGTTAAGTTTATGAGGACTTAACCAAATGAGAGGGAAAGAAACGAGTCAAAAGAGCTAGACAAGTGTTTTGGCAGCTGGACCAAGTGTACGGCCAGCTCGACCAGCTAAACATAGCTCTAACAAGCTCAGCTCAGCTCAACACTACTTAGGTCAGCTCATTCAGCTGAGCTACCAGCTCACTCAGCTGGACCAGCTGGGGATCAGCTCAACTCAGCTGGACGGAGTGTTCGGGTACTGTGCAGTTGGTCCGGGTCCGGGCTGGTGGTGGGCTGAGGTGGTCCGGCCATGGTGGTTAGGGCCTGGTGGACCCTTGGGTAAGGCCATGGGCTAAGCCTGGTGGTTTTGGGTCTCTGTTTGGGCTTGGTATCGACCCAAGAATGGTCAGTTATGGGCGTAGGGATGCTTATGGTCAAGGGGTGCAACCTATCGACCAAGTCATGCCCTTTCACCAACAAGTCGTGCATGTTCGTGGGGAAAGACTTACCCCCTCGTCCTCTATAAATAGGGGGACCCTGGGCATGAAAATAGACATCACAGACAGAAGAAAATACAGAGAGAAAAGGAGAGAGAGTCGGATTCAATGATCTAATATCGGTTTGCATGTATAGGCGATATGGAGACTATTTTGAGAGAGATCATGGGGGAAGTTGAGAACGACCTTCTGATGGGCTTTGATCCTTTTTATCAACACTCAAAACTTTTTCCTGAGTCTGGTAACACACGCAAATCACCAGGGAAGAAGAGAGAGGGCCGAACTTCACTTCCAAATGATGATATAGCCTTAAAGGGGGAAGTTCGTGGAGAGACAGTTTTGTGGAAGTCCATGGGAAGTGATGCACGATCCATGAATGGATCTTATCATTCCTGGAAGTGAATGATAAGACTTGATAAAGGCATGGTTATTATCTTCATGGAGATTCCAGGTAATGGATGTTATTGGCGAACCATCGCCATGGATCATTGATCGGTAAGATCGTGGTTATGGGTTGGGTTTTGGTCCAACTGCATCCAGATCTCTTCCTTCTTCTTTTCAACACTGGTTCTTCTTCTCCTACTCTGTATTTGCATGATGAAGGTTGTGGTTTTGGTCACGGAATGTCTTGGTAAGGGCCAAGGTCATGTTCGAGTGGAACCAACCACGATCGTTGGTTCATGGCCGATTGGACGGATGGTCCGATGGGTCATAACCATGAACCGGTTTGCCTTTGTTCTGGAAAGGGAAACTCCGTGGGTTCATTGGGCTTGTATGGGCTATTGGGTTATGGCCTTTAGTCGGTCCAAGTAGATTGGATCAAGTCCCAATGGGTCGGTTATGTGGACAGTCCGGATCATGCCATAGCATGGGCGGTTGGTCTGAACGGTTGGAATGTCCCAAAGGGTACGAGTGCCAAGAGTCATGAGTCACCAAGGGTTGTGAGTTACCAAGGGGTGCAAGTAACCAAAAGTCATGAGGTGCCAAGGGTTACGAGTATCAAAGGGTACGAGGACCAAAAGGTGCCATCGACCAAAAAGTGCCATCGACCAAAGGGTGCATGTTCCAAACAGTGCCATTGGATGCAGGTTCTGTCCGGTCCATATGGTTCAGTCCATGACTTGTAAAGTCAGGACATACGGACGTGTCGTGATCCAAAAGGTATGAACGTGTCGTGATCCAAAAGGTACGAACGTGTCGTTATCCAAAAGGTACGAACGTGTCGTGATCCAAAAGGTACGAACGTGTCGTGATCCAAGAGGTAAGAACGTGTCGTGATCCAAGAGGTACGAACGTGTCGTAATCCAAGAGGTACGAACGTATTGTGATCCAAGGGATGCAAACGGGTCGGGACCGAAAGGGTGCAAATGGGTCGGGACCGTAAGGGTACGAACGGGTTGGGACCGAAAGGGTGCAAACGGGTCGGGACCGTAAGGGTACGAATGGGTCGGGACCGAAAGGGTACGAACGGTTCGGGTCCAAAAGGTACGAACGTTCGGGTCCGAAAGGGTACGAATGATTCGGGACCGAGGAGGTACGAATGGATCGTGACCGATTAGGTATGATTGTTCAAGGAAGGATGTATATGATCTGATCATGGTTGAGAAGTGACGACTTGATCCATAAGGGATGGATCAAGGTATCGGATCTAACCTGATTAATGAATACATCGTTTGCTATGAACACGTTAGATCGGTTGTCTCGGATATAGACCAATGCCGATTAGGCGGGATGAAGACTCATCAGTTCTGAGTCATGTGAGGATGATTGGATGATTGACTTAGGATATGATGGGCATTCTCAGTCCAGAAAGGGACTTGGTACTATTGCCTATACGGTGAAACGAGGCTGGATGTTGTATGAGCCGATAAAGGCCAAATGCATATCCTTAACTAATTGAAGACTTCTCAAGTTTTACCTTAGTCTGTGGGGATGGTTGGTTGAATGACTAAGTACCCAAAGGGATTTGTCTTATGTAGGAACAGGACAAGAACTAAGACACTCAATAAGTCTAATGGTTCATTAGACAAGTAAGTGTGGTTCGGGTCAATGGAGGTCCGATGAGCTACTAAGCTCCTTGGATGTGGCAAAGGTATGATTTATCAAATACTGGACATATTAGTATCTCGTTAGGATGCTAGTAGAATGATTTAGGGGAATGGAACCTCAGATCAATATGACTTGGTTTGGGTTTAGGATCGACCTTTGAACTAGTTGGTAGTTGATATAGCTAACCAAGGCTGAGACGATTAAACCGGACAAGTTTTAGATTGGTCATTGACCAATGGTATCTAGAAAATATTCCGCTGTGCATAATTTGAAAGGATCTAAGCTATGAATCGACTAAGGTAGTCGTAAGCTAAGGTCTAAAGATAGCCCTCTCTCTTAAGCGAAATTATAAATAAGGGCAAAAATCTAGAGGTTCGGTCTGTGTACGGACCGAGCGACGTGAGGCTTCGACCGCGGCCTAGTCGGCCGGGTTTGGGTCTTACAAAACCAGCGAGCCACAGGTCTAAAGAATGAGATCTGTTAGATCGTAGTGCCAAGAGATAAAGTTTAGATTGGTCATCCACAGTCGGATCATACGGCTTTGTTTTTTGTTATACGAAAAAACTTCTTTGTAAAAATACTATGTTTATTTTGAAAGTTGCTTCGTATGAATTGATCAGATTTTATGAAGGAGTTTTCGTTTAATTTTTAGAAGAAGGGCTTCTCAAAGAAATAAATGAAGATTGTTTCTCGCAGATTACTCGTGTTGTTTGTGAGCGAGGATTAGGTTTTCATCATTCGTGTTTTCTTATTGCAACGTCATTTTGCATGATAACGATCTTGTTTCCCAAAGACTATTTTGTATAAAATGTTATAGTTATACGTTTTTGTGAAGATAGTTAATCGGCGCGAAGTATGGAGATATCAAAGTAGCAATGTTTTCGCTGATTTTTTGGGAAACATTTCCGCTTTGATTTCGATCTTTAGGTGAAAGTTGCTTGGAGTAAATCATGGAGTTTTACCAAAGGTTATTTTGTACGATCTATTCGCGATTTTTTTGTCAGTTTCTTGAGCGAAACGAATCGGTCAACCAACGGTAGATCTAGTCAATGAGCGGGGGGAAATCATTCTCTTTGTTGTTCTCGCTGCTACTTGTGTTCTCGATTTTGATTTGTCGCAAATGTTTTTGGTGATTTTCCGTGATTCACTTGGTTTGACATAAACTGGGAGCAATGCTTTGATGTTTGAAGATTTCTCGTGTAATTTTTGAATGTCTAGGTATGCCGCTAGCGTTTAGACGAATTTTAGATTGTCCTTTTCCTTTCGGACGATTTTGATGCATCATTTCATTGTCTAATATCGCAAGAGTTTGCTTTGTCGAAAGCATTTTCTTGATGCTGAGGAAAAAAATTGAAGTATGGGAGTATATGAGTATAATATGCATACTTACTCCCACCTTTTTTTAAACAAACAAAACGGCTATAGGAACCGAAATTCGCACTGTCGAGTTCCGTAAAATAAGGAAAGTCAGGAAAACCTAATTTTCCCATAGGATCCGGATTATCTGCGTAAACAGATGAATACGAAAAAGATAAAGATAACAGAATATCAATGGTAAGTTGCACGGATGCATTTTATTGATTAACGAGAAAAAAACCTACAAGATTTCACCGAAAATAAGATGAATAGAGAAATGTTAACAAAGAGAATCGTAGAACATAAGCAGAGAAACGTTCTAAGTATGACTTTTCTAGTCTAGCCACCTAAGTTCTAAATCTTTCTAAGCTAAGAAGAATTTTCTAAGTATCAATCTTCGGATCCCAGCGCCTCTTGCTTTAGTTTCCCTTATATATGCCTTCTAGGTCGGTCGTCCTTTCCTTTTCTGCCCCTAGGTCAAGTTTATCGCTTTGCGGAAATATTCAATTTTCCTGATCTTCATGTTTATCTGCTGAAACTTGACATTTATCTTTTCATGCAAATAATGGATAGACCTTCATAGTGACCTTGGACTCAATTTCGTCTGATATCATAAGTGGAGTCTTAGCCGCATTTTAGGCCGTTTCGGGCTGTTTCTTGACTTTTAGCGTTATTATGATTTATCCATAGAGAAAAACTTTGGTACGATGTTAGTTTCACAAGTAATTCAAATTAGTTGTATAGTTGAGGTTATTTTGGTGTTAAGAAAACCGTTATCGTTTTATACGAAAAATCTGAATTCATATGAGAAAGCAAGTCTTTACGTTTTTTATCGCAAAGATCCAACGGTAACTCTAATTGGGACAAGACAAGTGTGACCGAGGTTCAAAGAGGCATTGTACTACTCGCCTGATGGCGAATTGGAATCTAACTCGCCTGATGGTGAGTTGGATGTGGTTGATCCAAATCTCCATTAGGCGAGTTGGACTGGTCAATCCAACTCGCATGATGGCGAGTTGGATCTGGTGCATCCAACTTAGCATTGTCCGTGTTTCCGACGCGTCCGTTGTTATGGGGTTTCTTACTTAGGACCTTCCTGGAATTATTTTGAGAAGTTTTTCCTTAAGAAATACGATCCTACACATTGATTTCTAGGTTACCGTTTTTGACCCCAACAACGGTTGAACCGATATTTTGAAGGGTTGTGTATGTTTTTTCTTTCAAGGACTGGTATGATCGACAGTATGGGTCGATTTAAAGACGACGTTGGGATTATGATCTTTGATTGTTTTGAGGTTGAAGACTTGGAATATGTTGGTTTTAAGAAAATTGCTAGGAACGAGTCGGTTTTAAGACGACGTTCGTGTCTCTAATTCTTTATTTCTTTAGCAAGCGAGCTGAGTATGCTTGAATGTGTGGAAATCGTTTCTCGGTTTTGTGAGAGTTTAGACAGGTTTGTGAGATCTGTCTAAACATTAAGGAACAATAGACCGAGATAGGAAAAATCGCCTAAGGATTAGTTCGCTAGACTATCCACCTCGATTCTAAGTTCCCTAAAGTTTACTGAAATCTCTAAAGCATTTTTAGTTCTTAGTACTTTCCTGAGAAACTTCCAAGTCTGATTTCAAAAATTTCCAAGTCGAACATACCTTAATTTTCTCGGAGATTAGAGTTTGCCTCTTCTCCGCTTTGCTTTCTCGTTTACCCTTCTTCTCCTCATGTTTCCACCCTTTACGGATGGTAAGAATATTGATTGTTTTTTTTTTCTCTACTTTCATGGCCGCATTTAGGCTGAAGCCTGTCTTGCGGTTCTAATTTGGTGAACCATATTTTTCCAATCTGGGTTTCAGTTTCCGTATCATTGGTTTTACGAAAGCAAATAAATACCTCATCAAATTTCTTTTTGCTTTTACGAGTAGCCAAGGTGACCAGGAGATGAATAGGAAGACTAGTATGGTGGTGAGGCTTTGGTGAGAGGTCATAGGTGATGAGGTCGGAGAGAGGGGATAGTGAGACCATGGATAGGCAGCGAAGTTCACTTCTCAGATCTTGATCCATCTCTTTCCTTCTCCGAGAGTCATTTTGAGTTTTATTTACAAGAATCGTTTCATAAATGTTGTCAAATTTATTCTATGAATTTCATGTTTATTCTATGAATTTAAAATTTATTCTACGAAATTTGTATAAAAAAACTACCTCGTTTAATTTTACGAACAATGTTTCATAAAATATTGTCGAGCTTAATTTTATAAAAGTTGCAAGATTAATTTTACGAAAGCTATTCCGTAAAATTTTATGAGTTTAGTTTTACGAAAGTTGTTTCGTAAAATGTTGTAGATCTTAATTGTACGAAAGTTTTTATGTAAACATGTTTTCGAATTTGGCTGTACGAGAGCCGTTCTTCGGAAAACTCACGTTTTGTGACTGTTCTGCAAATTTCGTGTATGTGTTTAGTATCAGAGACTCTAGCTGTGATCAGCTTAATTATCGCGACTAAGCTTAATCAGAAATTTTCTCACTTCCGTCAGATTTATCCAAGGGAGTTTTGAGTAGTTTTTTCGAAGTAAGCTTAGTAGAAAAATGTCGAGAATTCGCTGAATATGTTGCTACAAAAACTACACTTGAATTTTTCCAAAAAGATTTAGCAGTGACGGATACGATCTCCCATTTTGTTTTGTTTAGTCTTCTTCATCTGTTTTAGGTTTCGAATGGTTTTATAAAAATGAACATCATTTTTCCGAAGATATTCAGAATAAGAATAGCAGTGAGGATTGTGTATCCAATTTTCTGTGTTTATGTTTTCCGTGAGTAATCTAGAGTTTCTCCGCAGTTTTGGAAAACGCCTTTCGGTCGAAACCCTTACGCGTTGAAATTTAACTAACTCGGTAATGAGATGAATCTGACGGGGTGGGTTAGGTTTTATCATTGAACTTCCTGTTTAGAAAGAGAAATCACGAGCTGATTTTAATGATCTTTTTGTGGCAAAAGGTTGTGACTAGGTTTTCAATTTTCTAGAGCACTGCGGCGTTTGCATAATTTTTTTGCCATATGAACAGTCACTGCTGGATTTGTTTTACCAGCGTTGTTGTGAGCTGCGAGTTTTTCTTTCATATTTCCAAACATTTTTTCGATCAGGCGTTTTGCGGCCGTGAGTTAGAGTAATCTTCCCTCCTCCTTCTAGTGACAAACTGTGGAAACCAAAATTCACACAGTCTATTTCCGTAATGCGAGGAAAGCAAAAAAAATACCTTACTCTCCTTGAGGTCCGGATTCTCTGCAAAATCCAAGGACAATTGACCAAATAAACGTGGAAAATATAGAATGATAACAAAAAAAAATTAGAAAAAAATATATCTTTATTTTAAATTCGTGTATGAGCGTTGCGATCATTACAACAGATTATAGCTTCGGCTGAGAGAGCTGATGGCGATTTTTCTAATTCTATTCACCTAAACCTTAAACCTAGTTGATTTGCTGCTCAATAACAAAATACAAAAAACGATACGAAAAACGTTTTGATTGGTTTTAGACTGGACATTATGAAAGACTGCCTACATACCCCTTTCGAGGATCAAGCCAAACGTAGTTCAGTTGAAAGAGTGGAACTAGAGATCATACTGCATGTGCGAGTTCGTCTAGTAATTGATTGCCAATCTTAGAAACCGACCTTGTCGAGAATATAGCCTAAGGTTCTAAGTGCAGATAGTTCTAAGATCTAAAAAATTGTCCATGTGCTTCTTGCCTTGGCTTCTCTTATATATGCCTCCAAGGTCGGTCGTATTTCCTTTTCTACCCCCGATTCCAGTCTATTTCTTCATGGAAATCTTCCTTATCCTCTTGATTTTCAATGATTATAAGGTAACATAACATTTATATTATATTTCATTTATCTCTTGTGGAAGCTTGATAGACCGTCATTGTAATCGGGTTAATTCTCGTTCAAAGTCGTAAATGGGCACTTTATTACGTTTTAGATCTTTCTGGCCGTTTTATGGCTTAACCTTTATTACGATTTCCTTCAGAGAAATCTCTTTTTATACTATGTTAGTTTTCATATCGTTGGTTCCGCGAATAATAAAAATGTTCTTATAGTCGAGATAAAATGGTGTTAAGTTAATTGATTTCGTTTTATAAGATTGATTCACAGTTTCTACGTGAAAACGATTTCTTGCTATTCTCTTCGTAAGATTTCAACGGTGATTCCAATCGAAACAAAACAAGAGATAATTCGGTAAAGACTCGAAAGAGAGAGTTGTGAGGACGAGAAGAGGGAATGCCGTGTTAAGTTGCCAATGGCAACAAGAGGAGATGGCGTGGTTGCCAGATGGCGACGAGAGAGAGAGAGAGAGTGGTCGCCTTCAGGCGACGAGAGAGTGAGAGAGTGGTCGCCCAAGGGGTACGAGAGAGATAGAATGGCCGCCCAAAGGCGACGAGAGAGAGAGAAAGAGAGAGGCTGGTCGCCCGAGGGTGAAGAGAGGGTGAGAGTGATTGCTCGAGAGTGGTCGCCCGAGGGTGAGGGCGACGAGAGTGATTGTTCAAGATTGATCGCTCAAGAGTGATTGGCCGAGAATGATCGCGCGAGAGTGATTGCATGAGAGTAATTGCACAAGGGCGATTATAGAGCAAGAGTGATCGCCTGAGGGCAACGAGAGAGTGAGAGTGATCGCCCAAGGGCGACGAGAGGGTGAGAAATGGTCCGGTCGTCATGAGGTGACAAGACTTTAAGATGGTATTGTTTCCCGTTTGTGACGAGAATTGAGTTGAAAATACCATGAGGTGTTTGGACACGGTTTTTCCTCGTTTTATTTTACTTGGACGAGAGAAATCATTCTCGTGGTAATTTTATCGTAATCAATTTTGACCCCAACACTATATACTACCTAAACTATAATTAAAAAAAAATACACATACCTTATAGCTTGCAGAGAGAAGGTCGCGAAGAATACACGAGGCTTGCCTCGTGAATGATCGCTTCCTCGTAAATTTGTTGTAATGTTAAGACGATTTTACCAGACCCGTGTTTTCCATTACGACGAATTCACCAGGTCTGTGTTTTCCATTACGATGAATTTACCAGGCCCGTGTTTTTAGTTACGAAAAAATTACTACGAAGCCTATTAAGAAACAAGGACACTTGTACTACGAAGAATGTACCAAACCCATATTTTATATTACGATGAAATTACTATGAATGTATCTAAAATCCTGAAAGTCAAATCCATAAAACCCAAACTCACTTATCTATAACATCATATCTCTCTTTTACTCATCATCATGTTTCCCTTAAACCCTAAACTCCAATTTTTTGTTTCTTTTGTTTGTGATCAAATAGAAACTCTATACCCCAATTAAATCTCCAAAACCCTAAACTCCAACTATATCACCGAAATCCAATTTAATCCCAGACTCCAACTAAATCTCTAAAACCCGAACTAACAAGTATTATAATCCAACTGAATAACACACATGCATGAAGTCTTAAACTGATATATATTATAAAAACAATATTTTACATCATTCTGAGTCACTCGAGTATTCATCAATATCAGTACAATGATCATCATCCTTTTCATTAAACTCGTCTTCACCTACTGTATCCGTCTACCGTTGGGAAGATCTTCATATTAATGGCTATCCGGGTCAATGAGTGATACACCCTTCTTCTTGAAAATGTGGTTCTTCTCAAGAAATTATTCGTCCATGAGGGGTAATATTGATAGCCGCTAACCATGTTATTACGGAATCTCTAAGAAGAGGATATTGAATGAAGCTAACTTGGGCGGCTTGAGAAGCTAAGATGAAAGGCTCAAATTTGTTGTATCTTCTTTCAGAATTGATATCGACAACACCAAATTTGTTAAACTGAATACATTTGTTCACAATGGGATCGAACAAGTCACATTTTAAGAGGTCGGACTTCATCTTTAGTAACTCCGCAAATTCAACTTCAATAATATCCTGCAAAATCCCGTAAAATTAGGTTCGCATGTCACACATATTGTGTAGTTACTTGTTTCCCCTCGCCTTCCATATCATATACGTGAAAGTTAAAACCTCTTGTGAAATACATAGGTGATGTGGTCACATTTTTTACTGAACCTTGGAACAAATCGTGAAACCATACGGGGGTAGTATGGATCATCATAATCAACCTAACATAAAGTAATGACGTTAGAAATGTATATTATACTAAAGTGTTTACCACTTGACAAGCGTCAATATTTAATCATATAAAGTACCTAAATCTTTAACCACTTGACAGAGTGTTGATCTTTTCGTTTCTCCATCTCAATAGAGGATATTTCTAGTATTGTTTCTTCAAATTGCGTAACAAACAAGCTGTAAAAATCACAATTTATAATTAACATACACATTTCACAATAGCTTCAATATATAATACACTTAAAACCAATATATATTTACCTTTCAAACGACCGCGTCACTTCATCCTCGCAGTTAAGCTTAATATAAGTGTGGGCACTATGCTTATCTTCTTCACTAGACCACCAAAATTATTTCAATTTACAACCAAAACGTCCAATTTGGTAGAAAATATAAGGAACACCGTCCACTGCATATGTTGGCATGACTCCACAATCATCATATCTTCTATAAACTCTCTTCATAGTGCGGACTGCTGGTTCAAAGTAGTATGATGTCAAGTGCGATGTTTCTGCTATTAAACTTCCAGCAACTATTGACCCTTCCACCTTTGCGAGATTTTTGCTTTCACTTTCAAATGTTTCATGGAGCGCTCATACATATACATCCATCTGTAATGAACAAGTCCAAGAAGCAATGCCTCATACGGGAGGTGGACAACTAGATATTCTATGACGTAAAAATGCAGGAGAAAATATCTTCTCTACATTGCAGATTAAGATCAAAATGTTCTCATAAAGTTGTTGGATGAAATTTTCCTTGAACGTACGTGTGCTCGGTTCCATGAAGAATGCTCCAGTGCATGTATATTGCAACCCATATCATAACATAACATATCATAACATATATTATTATTTGATCAAAATATTTACGTGCAAGTGATTTATTTACATTTGTTGGAAGCAGCTCGACAAAATCGAATGGAAGTAGTCATTGCACAAACACATGACAATCATGAGTCTTCCTTGATGAGAACTTTTGACCTTGTTCAACACATCTTGAGAGGTTTGAAACATAACCATCATGGAACTTTACTTCTAATGCCACTTAGTTTAAAAATTCGTCTTTGCTTTTGATGACACACGGAAGATGTGAAGTGGAACATTTCCATTGCTCTTGATATGCAACTCACTTCTTGAGAAAATATTAGGTAAGTCCAACCTTGAATTTTTTCTGTCTTTTGTCTTCCCTTGAACGTTCAGTATTATATTCATGATGTTGTTAAAAAAAATCTTTTCTATATGCATCACATCGAGGTTGTTCCGCAAAAGATGATCCTTCGAGTAAGGAAGCTCCCAAAATATACTTTCTTGTGCCAATTTTGAGCCAACCCATACCCATAATGCATATGTATAGGAACATGTCAGTTTCCACCACGAGGAACAATTTCCAAAGCTCCATAGTGATCAATTTTTTGTTCGATTTGTTATCCAATTAAATATAGAGGAGGAGTGTCTCTGACAACTCTTTTGTACCTAAACGATGTATTGTTTCTTCTGCATGGATGGGTAAGGGGAAGAAATTGAAGATGACAATCAAACCAACATGACTTCCTACCATTCTTCAGTTGGAAAACATATGTTATTCCAAGTCAATATGGAGAATATAACCTTCCATGTGTTGTCCATCAAGACAACATCCCGTAAAAAGGAAAGTTACTTATAGTCCATAGTAGAACTGCTCACATCGTAAAATTGTTTTTCATGGAACAATTATACATCCTTACCCCTGGTGACCACAAATTCTTTAGCTCTTGTATTAGTGGCTGAAGAAAAACATCTAGCAACCGTTTTGGATGCTTCAGACCAGGGACTAATATGCTTAAGAATAGAAATTCTTGTTCTATACACATCTCTGGTGGCAGGTTACACAGCATAAGAATGACTGGCCACAAAGAATCATGTCTCCCAGATATTCCAAATGGACTAAATTTATTTGTGCATAATCCAAGATAGGCATTCCAAATAATTCTAGCGAAATATGAGTGTACCGTGTTGAAATGTTTCCGCACTCTTTCATCTCACAGATGAGCGACATCGCTATCTCTCTAGACATGTTCAACATGTCATCTCATCGCTCCAGCAATCCTCTCAGACATTAATATAATCTTTTCTTTTCAACCTGTTTGTAATTGGTAGGTTCCACATCCTTTAGTACGGTACCCTATTGCATAAATGACACTCATCTAACTTCTCATAGTCTCTCAAGTAGATCATGCAATTATTGATGCAAAAATATATCATCTCCAAAGGAAACCCAAGAGTATAGACCAATTTATGAATCTCATAATAAAATTAAGATGACATGTTGTCTTCTGCAAGTACTTTTTAAACAATTCGGTCTTGGATTCATGCAATTCTCAGGTTAATAATGATCTAATTTAATGTTCATCATCCTAATGGCTATAGACAATTTAGAGAGACCTTCTCCATAACCAGTGTAGATTGGTTGATTTGCATAAGCTAACATCTCATAAAATCCTTTTGCATTTAAGTTAGGTTCTTCAACATTTCCAGTTTCATTAGCTATTTTTGTATTGGTTTCAAGTAAAAATGCATCAGTAATCATGTCATGAATCCTATCATGATCTACCATACACTCCTTCTGATGGTAACTATATTCATTATGTAAATGATTTGGTTCTTGACTATTACCAGCATCCTAAAAATTATTATTAATACTACTAACTTCATTTTCACCATAACTCTAGCCATGTTGAAACCAAATATAGTATTGTGGTGTAAAAACTTTGTTTGATAATACTCCATGCAGTTTCAGTACGGCCAAATGTTGAATTCTTGAGCTTTCGACAAGGACAGAACATCTTACAGTTTTCTTGTGTGATCGGTGTACTGTCCACCTGGTACATGAATGTCTCTAGTCCCCTGAGAAATGCATCTGTCACTCTACCGTCATAATCCTTGTGCATATACATCTAATTCCATAAATCGTAAATATTTCTACCATCCTACATTCTTTTCTTGATTTTTTTTTCTTTTTTCGTTTGTGTGGTTTGTTTTTATGAAAATGGACATATATATATATATATATATATATATATATATAGTAAATTTCAAATCTGGTAGGTGAAGATATAACAATGGATTTACAAGGAAATATTTTACTAGACTTTTAAAACTCCCTAACGTATACTTTAAAATGAATTTAATTTTGTAAAGCACACTACAAACACGTTTTCACCAAAAATAACGGTGATATTTTTCGTCATAAAATACTAGTCACATTACATGGACTTTACGGTGAATTTTCTTATTCGTCGTAAATACCTTGTAAACTTACATATTCATTACGACAAAACAAATTTGTTGTAACTTTACTAATACTTTACGACGAAATTGTATTTCGTCGTAATTTCCTAGTAAGATACATGTTAAGACAAAGAATTTCCATCGTAACTTTTCGTTGTTATAAGCATGTTTTCTTGTATTAAAACAAAAATATCAAACCTAATTGGTGTCTGTTTTTACCATATAAAAATTCAAATGATTTTTTCATGTCAATCAATTACAAATAAATAAAATGAAGCATCATATAGTATTCAATTTTCATAAATACAAAACTACGTCTTGAATGAAAAATTCTTCGGTCCAGACTATATACCAAAGGTCATTAATTTGATCATCTAAATCCAAAACATTATTTCAAGAGCAGTCAATTCATACGATCCCACAACAAAAATATGTTTAAAGATTAACTCAGACCTTCCGTGGGATTACCTGCAACAAAAATATATTTAAAGATTTAACAATGATGTAGAAGAAATGACCTAACTTAAAATGAAAAAAAAAACATGTTTATAATAGTATACCCTTTCGAATTACACCCGTCAAAGGATGGCGAAGGCGATCGATTTCGAGGGTTCCGAAGATGGATTTTTGAGGAAATTATGGATCAAATCGGAGAGATCTCAGATCGTTATTTATCATGATGAGGAAACGGGAAAGGTTACGATGGGAGAGACGAGTTCAGCGCACTGGATTTGATTAGATTCAATAAGGAAGATTGAGTCAAGGAGTTCAACTTGGAGTACTACGTTTATGGAGAAAGGAATTTTCAGACCATAATCATTTTCGAAGATCTTATCGGTATCAAACCATTAAGAATCAGGATCTACAAGGTACGATTTTTTATTCGATTTGAGGAAGAATCGAGATTGATGGTTTGGCGATATCTCTTGATAGCGGAATGGCTATGGGTATATGGGAAATTCTGGATTGGGTTTCAATTTCATTATATCTTATTGCAATTCTAGGGATTATAGTATCTCATTACTTGTACTGGGATTACAAGGATTTTAGAATCTTCAAGATTGAGTATGCATTATATGGAATTGAGTATAAAAAGGGGCACAAGACATGGGTGTCAATCATCACAGTCAATTTAACTCAGTCACTTTCTTCTTTATTTACAATCTCTTTGTGTGTTCTAGGTATTTCTTTCAAGAATTTCTCAAGACAAACTAATTAGAATGTCAAGCAACAAAGATGACGGCGTGATTACTTGCAGGAAGTGGAAGATCACGGTCCCCCATTTTGATAACTATGATCTTATCCAGGGGTATACCAAAGCCTTGATTGGAAGATGTATGAACCCTAGTGAGCAAGACGTGAAGGCACTAGTAATCATGTTTCCGAAGATCTGGAAGGTGGAGAATCGGGTCATTAGTGTTGACTTCGGCTTTGGTAGATTTTAGTTTGATTTTGAGAAATAGGAGGACATAGAGGAGGTTTTGAAGATGCAGCCCTAGCATTTTGTTTTTTGGATGATTTCCCTGGTTAGGTGGCAACCTGTGATAGAAAAGAATTACCCTTCAGAGATTACATTTTGAGTTCGGGTCTTGGGAGTCCCTCTACAATTCTGGGCGTTCAAACCTTTGAAAGCATAAGGGAGGCAACTGGCACTATCGAGGATGTGGAACTCGATTACGGTCGTGTAAAGGTAGTGGTAGAAGGCTTTCAGAATCTGTGTTTTGAGACATCAGTGGATTTCACAGGTGGAGAATTCCATGGAGGAGAGGAAGCTGTGATTTCTCTGAAGTATGAGAAGTTATTGGTTATTGTAGCACTTGTCTCAGCCTTTGCCATGACGTAAACAATTTCCCGTTCAATTTGGAGAGCCCGATGAAGAAGAGAGTTTCTTGATGCTTCTCTAGAGAGACGTGGCGAGCGATCTGTAAGCTACAAGGATGTATTAATTAACGTAACCGAGGGCTATAAGGAACATGACAACAATAGGATGGATTATCAGGTGAAAAGAAAAGGGAAGATGTATGAATAAGAAGACTCGAATTGGGTCAAGATTCCAGAGAGAGAGTCTACGAATACAAGATCAACTAGGGACCTGACAAGAGGGTATGCAAGGGGGGGGAGGAAGTACTTATAAAATCAATGGTTCCTGATTTACCAAATCATGTGATGTTTTGTTATCGACTGCCAAAGACTGTCACAAAGAAATTGACAAGCGCAGTGGCACAATTTTGGTGGAGTTCATGGGGAAATGCAAGAGGCATGCATTTTAAATGGGAAAAATTATGCAATCACAAGGATGAAGGAGGGCTAGGATTCAAAGATCTCACGGATTTCAATACGGCTATGCTGGAAAAGAAATTTTGGTGTTTGATCGAGAAACAAAATACTTTGTTCTCTCGAATATTTAAAGGACATTATTTCAAGTATGCATCACCCCTGGAACCAATTAAATCATACTCACCGTCATATGGTTGATATTGTCTCTGCTCGATCTCTGGTTAGCAAAGGACTAACTAAAAGGTGGGATCAGAATCATCTATCTCAGTATGAAATGATCATTAGCTCCCAACCACTCGCCGTAAACCAGAAATTAGAAATCAACACAACTTTTACCATGATCTTAAAGTGGAGTATCTCATCAACGCAAATTCGCGTACATGGAACTTACAGGTCATTCACTCTTCGGTGAATCCCCAAGATGTAAAGATTATCGAAAGCATACCATTGAGCCGGACATAGGTTGTTGACATAGATGGCTGGCACTTTACGAATAATGGGAAATACACAGTCAAATCTAGATATCAAGTGAAACGATTTTATCCGGAAAGTGCGATGCTCATTGAAGATTAAGCACTTCTTATGGCAATTAGTGTTAGGAAGAATAGTGGTTAGGAAAAACCTGCGAGCGAGAGAGATGCAAGGGGATATATGTTGTGCCAGATGTGGAGCAACCGAAGAATTAGTAAACCATGTGTTCTTTTCAATGCCCACCGGGGGTCCAAGTTTGGGCACTATCACAGATCCCATAAAGTCCAGCTAATTTTCTTACCCAATCACTTTTTGCAAATATGGATCATTTGTATTTGAGAGTAACCCCGCATATGGAAGATCATCAATTTGCATGGTTTTTAGGTACACTTGGAAAGAAGTAACAGTAAAGTTTTTAGCAATATGGATGTCGATCCCAAAGAAACTCTAAAGAGGGCAGAAACAAAGTTTTTACTTTAGGCCGAGGCAAAAAATTCCTCACGCAAATGGGTACCCAAAATAGGGCACAAGAATGGACAATGTTACCTTCTATACCGGGTAGATGTGTTTACGGATGGATCATGGAAAGTTAATGAAAGCTACTCAGGACAAGGTTGGTATAGTACATTGGAGGGTTTTGACGGATTAATGGAGGCGAGGAATACTAGGGTCAGTCTTTCGCCACTCTATTAAAAAGTAGAGGCGCCAATATAGGTAATGGAATGTATGAGGAATTTACATCAATTTTCAGTCACAATTGTAACGGATAGCTCTCAATTGGTGAAGATGGTTTCTGATCGAGATGAATGATCAGTTTTTGCAAGTTATTTGGAAGATATCAAAAATCTCAGAGGAAACTTTCACATCTGAAAAAAAAAAAAAAAAAAAAAATTCTTTCACATCTGAAAGGTCATCTCCCCGAAACGTTGAACTCAAGGGTAGACAGCCTCAAACATAGTTCTAGAAGACATTCGTCGATAAATAACATGATTGAAGAAAAGATATTTATATGAATGGATACCCATGTTAACGCTTTGGAATCGTTATCTTCGAAATTGATTTCATTTTGACCAAAGAAAGAATTTTAAGAGAAGTGAACGTAAATTGATAATTGATTGTGTGTAAAACTTAAAATGACTTGTTAAATTGAAATGTTTTGATTGGCTTTATAAGTTTTTTCATTGATTGACATGTTAATTTCACAATGATTTAAAAAGTTGATGTGTCAAAGATGGAAAGACTTATTATGTTATTATTCTGTTGATTCTTATGAAAGAAAAATAATTTTCTAAATGAAATTTTAAAATTTACATTTAATAATAGAATCCGATTTGAAATTGATTCAGTAGGTTAACGGTTATCGAAAAATATTAAGCAAGCTGGTGCGTCTATTTTAATATAGATCATATATTTTCATTTAATAATTGAATGTTTGAAATTGATTCAGTAGGTTGCCGGTTATTGTAGAATATTAAGCAAGCTGGCACGTTTATTGTAATATGGATCATATATTTACATTTAATAATGGGTAATCTTTCAAATAGCTCTTTTTTAAGTTTTTGTCACAAAAATTAGACCTTGAGAGAAAAAATGACCAAAATAGATCTTTTTATTTTGAAAATTTTAATATTTTTAAATTTTTTTAATTTTTAAACCGCAACTCCAAACCCCCTACCCAATAACTTTAAACTCTAAGTTCAGATTAATTAACCCAAATATATAAATATATATTTATATTCTTTAATAAAGTTTATTTTGGTCATTTTTCTCTTTGAGTGCTATTTTTGGGATAATTTTTTTTTAGGTTTATTTTGGTTTTTATCTCTTTAATAATCGAACCCTTTCTATACGTTGCATATGCATTTATTTAAGTGTACATACTATATCAGTACCAAACAAGATTCATTCACATGAAATTATCGAAGAATATTGAGAAATCTGGCGCGTTTATTTTAGTATGGATCATATAATATCATCAGGAAGTGGAGTATTACTGTTTTTATTACCAACAATAGCTATTCTAATTTAAAAAAGAAATGTCAGATTCGGAAATCCTAACCGACAAACAGAGTCAACATACAACACAACAGAAAGGAAAACTCCGAGCATGCAAGTTTGCTTGCCATTAAATTTGTGCTCTTGATAATGTCTGATTGTGAAGCTAGAAAAGAATTCCTTACAACCCCAAAGTTACTTCATGTCGATAGTGAAAACTAATCATTCTTCTCGTGTCGACACCATCTTCACTAATTTAGAATAATATTTTACCAAAACTATTTTTAAGAACTTCATAGTCTTTATACATTTCATAGCCCGAATCAGAACTTCAAATTCTACACCTAAAAGTGATAAACTTTTTTGTAAATTCATTTCTCATCATTTGGCCAGTGGAACCATTTATGCTACTAAACCATATGTGGCCTGTAAACTAATTTTGTTCTTTCCAAACCCCATCAATATGATACCATCTAATATCTTCCATAAATTTATCACTAGGAAGAGAAAGTTTTTCTTGTTCCTATATATCCGTTTGTTGAGCCTCTGTCAATTTCATCTATACACAAAATCTTTTGTCGATTCCCATTCATGTTCTTATATATATTTTCATTCATTTATTTTCAAATAAACCACATAAACCATGTAAAATAGTTGAAGTCGTATTCTTTCGGGAACCTCCAAAACAAGTAATCTATATTAAAAAAAAATACAGATTGCACTTCAAAATTTTATGGATTAGAAGGAATCTTTAATAGAACACATGTTTAAAGCGCCGGTGGGAACTTATAAATAACATGATTGATGGATTCCTCCTCTATTAGTATATGATTCCTCCTCTATTGTGCATATACTACATTGTGTATCACATTATACTTTTTATGTTAGTGTTAAGTCTTTTAGAACTTATATGTATAAAAAATAAATATTTGATCGATCCAGTCATTTTTGGGCATATTGACTAACATTTAATCATCTCAACTGAGACATAGTTGTTTCATAATTTTAAATAGGTTTAAATCAGATTAAAGTTTTTAGTTGCATTTAGTCTTTTATTTATAATATATTATGTTTACACTAAAACTAAAATTGATGAATTTTTTTAAAAGTAAATCCATGAAAATTCGAAACAGATAATGCTTTAAGAAAATAAGAAAAATAAATTGAATTCATTTCAAATCAAAAGTAGGCAATTCTCTCAAATGCAATAAAATGGCTTTTCACGAAAAGAGCACACAAAAAAATATCAAAAGAGATTTCATTAAAGAAGTAAAAGATCTCTCTACCCTTTCTTTATAGATATATAAATATAAATAGTTATTTAAATAAATAATAAAATTAAAAATTTGACGAATATTTATATTTTGAATTAAAACTATTTTCAGTTCAATCTTTTTCAAAGGTCTTTCCAATTTTTTTTCACTTTTTTTCTTGAAATTCAAAAATTCTTTTTGAAACTATTTTACAATTTTATATTAAATGCTATTTATTTTGAAAATCCTAAACCCTATCCCACCCTTCAAATCTAAATCATAAGTCTAGATTAGTTAATCCTAGGGGTATTGTAACACCTCCAGACAATTTTAGGTATAGGTTGAACCACCGGCCAACAATCAAACAAGAAGATGACTGACAGACCAACTGTCTACCAAGCTTCAGGAGCGCTACATGACGGGTTAGGAACGAACCGGCAAAGGTCACAAAGGATGCAATTCGTGACTAGGCCAGTCCAATTTCTAACATGTCCCGTCAGATTAAATCCTAAGGCTTCCCAACTCGTACCCGAATCTGACGTTGTGTTAGTTTGGACAAGCTAATATCATAAACAACAAGTCGTTTACGCAAACATCGCTTTATTTATCTTATAAATTATATGGTTAGCAACACACAACATAATATACAAGCGGTGGCATGCCAAGAGAGCAAAAGTACATACTTATAGTCGGAAAACGTCTTAAGAAAAAAGATGCAAAATCTACACCAACCGGCCTAGCTTTCCGCGATCTCTAAAGGCTGACTCGACCTACTGGTCACCTGAAAAAAAACAACGAGTGAGGGGTGAGTAATCTAGCATTACTCAGCGAGTAATAATCCCCAAACAAGCAAATACAACCCCTCGCTATCCCACCCAAACAATCTAAAGCGATGGTTCACCTAATAATAATTAAACACAATTCAATGATAATAATATAAGGAAAATAAGAAATACGCAGAATATTATAATAATAGCAAAATAGTTAACAATACTAAAAGATAATCGCTAAAAACTTGCAACTTAAACTAGGGTTTACCAATCCATTTACACTATTTAATATATATCTAGATTGGGCCTTGGCGATATTAGGTTCCTCCTTCATTATCGGCATCATCCTATCTCCCTGCCACAGAGGCTAGAAAAAGGAACTTTTAACCCACCGCGACCCACAGTCCAGCAGGCCACCGTACGACAGCCCACAGTCCATCAGGTCACTGCCACATAACACCGTTGTGTAACACTCAGCCCTAGGCCATGACCCCCTCTCTCTGAGTCTTCCCGATCCAGCGAATAAGTGATTTCCTTGAACCCTCTGGATACGAGGTCTGAAGGAACTGTAACTCACCCCTAATATGCGTAGCATTGTGGGTAACACAAATGCTATATGGCCAATATATTACTAATACTAAACCCGGTAAAAATAACACAAGGTTCCTAGTACTAACACAATCCAACATATTCCACAATCTAGTATAAAGACTAATTACATAATGCCTATCTATCCACAACTTAGCGGTATTAT
The DNA here is from genome assembly GCA_905132885.1 of Moricandia moricandioides. NCBI lineage: Eukaryota > Viridiplantae > Streptophyta > Magnoliopsida > Brassicales > Brassicaceae > Moricandia > Moricandia moricandioides. The sequence continues at coordinate 53,543 of CAJHQQ010002344.1, forward strand.
CTATGCATTCAACATTCGCTAAGTAACCAATCAACCTAACCATTAGCATGATACTACCATTCTCAGGCAATTACTAAGCATGCTATCAACTCAATCAATCATGATTATTTAACCTCAACTATTAACTAATAAAACCGTTACTAATTTAGATCTGGCCTCCTGCCATGATCTAACTTCAAGTAATGGGAACCTGCATGAAAACAACTCAACAATCAATTGATTATAATTTACAATTCTTTGGCTGAACGTGGCATTGACCCTGTGTTCGAATTTCAAAAACAAAATATGAAAAATTGAAAAATAAAAGTGAAATAAAAGATTCAGTAAATTATTATAAAAAAGTTTAAATTTGAAAACATATAATTCAAAACTATTTAAAATAATTTTAATTTTATTAGTTATATTTATATATCTGTAAAGCAAATACTAAAAAGGTATTTTGTCTTTTTAATGAAATTTCATGATCATTTTTTATTTAGAGGTTATTTTGATAACAAAAACTAAAAATGACTATTTGAGAAAATTGTCTTCGATTATTTAGTTTTATTTGGAATTTTAGATGATGAGACAGACACAGATAAAAAGAATATAGAAATACTTGAATAAAAATATTCAGTAGATATAAATAGCAAACAATAGAGAATATTATCAATAAATCATGTTTGACACAATGGTTTATGGATCTGATAAAAATTGTTCAGACCCGTGTTTGAGTACCACCCACCTCTTTTGTAGAAATAAGCTTTTTCTTATAAATTATAAATTATTTAAAATATAAAAAGCTACATAAGCAATATTTAACGAACAACTCATATTCCGTTATTTTTGACTAACACATAATTGATCAACGTATGTAAAAGCCGAGTTTTGTAAATTGGTCTATGAAATTTGAATATATTATGTGTTGATGCATGTTTTATCACAAAGTCCAAATGTATGTATTGATCGGGATCGTGGCTCTTTATTGATGTATGAATTGGCCGATTTCCCCAAAGCAAATCTATGATAAGTGACTTTGATATTTATTGATCAAACTCTAGGACCTGAACATAACTTTTTTTTTCTTCAAAGGTAAGATATTATAACCTGGATCAAAGGTTTTTTTACAGAGACCATACATACCTATAAACATAAAAGGAATACATCCCAAAACACAAATAATCAATGAGATCATACATACCTATATATAAACATAAAAGTAAGAACAAAAAATTACAGCTTATCCAACTCAAAAAAGACTAAGCAAAGGATCACACTTCCTCATTAACAAAAAGCCTGTGAAGCCATCGCAGATGGCCAGCTGCAACATAAGACTACCCAACATGAGTAGTCGAGGCACTCTTGGCAATGAGATAAGCTCCTTTGCTAATGTCCTTAGTTTCCGACGTGACTTTCCAGTTAGAAATATCCTTCAAAATATTAAGTAACAAGGAACTTTCAACCTTAAAAGAAGGCCAAGCCTTTGGTTGAATCAAAATACTAGTCATTATCGGGTCTTCTATACCCAAAACAATCCTATCCAGTCTATGATCTACTAAGCTTTCGATAGACCAAGAAATAGCTTGCAATTTAGCATCTTTCAAATTAAAGATACCTGTGAAAGATCTTCTGCTATGCCACCTCACCGCCCCTTAAGAGTCTCTACCAACAAGCGCAACCCAAAGTGTTGGTTTAAGATCTATAAAATTTCAAAAGCTAATATACATAAATTCTAAAACTCTTAAATTATTAAATATAAAATTTCATTATCAAATTGTTTATAGCCACAAAGTCCTTATGCAAAACTCATTAAGGATGATAGGTTACATACAAGTTGATAACATTATAACCATATACGCTATTTTTCTTTTACAAGGTCCATGACACTGTCACTCTCAAACTATCTTTTATAGTAAAATCTATCCATCTTTGTTGATTTTGGTTCTCCGTATAAGCATATAAAACACATGAGACTTTGATTTGAATGATAGCTAGAACGGTATGATGCATACATATAAATGCTTCTGTTTATAGATTGTGGTCTAAATGTATAAGCATTTTTCCTCTGAATCCTATATCATCTTGTCTGAAAAATGTTCTGAATCATAGACCTTGGTGATTCTTGAGCTGCATATTCTAACTGAAGCTGTTCATCATTTGTAAGTCTCCATCCCATAGCACCCAAATTATCCTCAACATGTCTAACCGACTTTATACCCGGTATAGGCACTGTCCCTTTGCATATACACCAGTTTATTGCAACCTACAGTTAACAACACACATTCTTTTCAAGGTGTGACATTTCTTCTCCCAAAGAATCTGATATTACCTGAGGCATAGTCTTTCCTCGTTTCTCCGAAATCTCTCTCAGTTCTACAAGCAGAGGGTCTAGTCCAGGAAGAATCTGTCTAAACAGTAATGATCTGTTACACAAAACAAGACAATGTTCAAGCATAGTTACAAACAAGAAACACTATGGATAAGCCTGGAGAACACTTAACCGAGGACCAGTGGGAAGTTTCGTAGAGGAGTATTTCCCGGTTAGCATTCCTAAACCAAGAGGACTATAAGAGATCAAACGAATCCCGAGCTGGTCACATACGTTCTTGATCTCTTGTTGCTCTTTCCCCATGCTTAGTAATGAGAACTGGACCTGAGCAGAGCATAAAGGAACCCCTCGGGTTTTGAGGTAATCATGAATCTTCACAAGCTGTTGAGGTCCATAGTTACTGACTCCAACGGCTCGAACTAGCCCCTGAAAAGAAGAGGAACCAGAATCATCAACCCTCCAACGAGCTTAATGTTCATTAAAGAGATTTGTGTATTTCAGAGCAACCTTCTCGTACATTGCCACTAGACCATCCCAAAGAGCAAGTTCTTGTAGAGGCGCGTAGTTTGCGGTTGACCAGTGAAGCTGTCCGATCCCGAGCTGGTCTATTTGAAGCCGGTCTAAAGAAGCTCTGGAAACATGAAAAGAACATATATTGTATCATTAACCTCCAACACACCACAAGTAAAACTACAAATGAGAGACAAAACGATGAGTTAAAGAGAGACCTGCAAGCGTTCACAAACTGTCCTGAAGTTAACCGCCATGGATAAGCTGCAAACTTGGTAGCTATCACAACTTCATTCTGTTTCCCTTTTAAGGCTGACATTTCGAAATCAGAAAACGTCAAACACTAGTTTCATGACCAAACACAACAGTAACGTTTCAGACAGCTCCAAACACAACAATGGATCATTAAGACCAACTAAAAAAATGAAGATTTAACCTTGAGACTGTTTGATGAATTGTCCCAAAAGTCTCTCACTTTGGCCATTGAGCCGACCAGTGCCATAAGAATCTGCAGTATCAAACAAATTGATACCGTTTTCCAAAGCCAGTTCGAAAGCTTGTTGGAGCTGATCATCCATGGAAGTCTGGTAACCCCAAAGAAGCTGATTGCCCCAAGCCCATGTCCCAAAACCCATCGGAGAAACACTCAAAGGACCCATTTTGACCTAACACATCGATCACTTCATCCAGTTACAATCGAAAGGAGAAACCTTTTGATGACGTATGGGGGTTTACCTTTTGCCATGGCCAGAAAAGAGGGAGCTTGAGGGGCTTAAAGGAAGTTGTATTTGAGCAGTTTATGTTGGTGAAGGTCTTTGTTGTGGACAATGTGAACGCCATTGAAATGTGGAGAATCTGAAGCCTCCGTTCTCAGTGTGTGGCCCAAAACATTTTGGATGTCTTTTAGAGATAAACTTCTCTCAACGCTTTTCCCTGGCTGTGTTATTACAATCTGATAACCAACAATTATAGGTTTCTCTACTAAATATTCAGATTTATCGACTACAGATATTAATTTAGATATGTATTGCTTGTCTCTATATATCCATGGGTCCAAAATGTCCAATCTCATAAATTGTAGGACCTGTCTCCCTTTAGAAGAAAAAATATATAACATTCACTTCAACCATCCTTTCAGAAATAGTAGCAACTACTGTATACCATCAATTTTTTTTTCTGCAAGACACTGATTTTTTTTTTATCTTTTCAACCCGGCTTTAGACAATATAGATAGCGTAAGTGGTGGGTATAAGCTTAAACGCTTAAAAAAAAGACTTTTCTCTCCCAGTCCGATTAAGGTTTTCCTGTGAACCGCCTTCGCCGCCGTCGGTGAGGCCTCCGCCGCCGTCGGTGAGGCCTCTCGCCCGCCGCCGTCGGTGTGGCCTCTCGCCCACCGACGAGAACACTCTTCTTTCTCCCTTGATGCGCCCCGGTTCGAGCACCGACCTGCTTGGATCATGGACACGGCTCAAGATGGTGATCTTGTCGACCAGCTCGACTCAACCGAGGTTTTACCATCAGATCATGCTGATCAGACCATGATTGAGCCAGGAGCTAACTTGGAAAAGAAAGGATTTACTAAGTGGAAGCAACGGTCAATTAACCTTAAAGATATCATGGAAAGCAGTAATGATATATGTTCATTGTTTGACTCATATCTTCCAAATCACGAGGCTTCTACGTATGAAATCACTTGGAGAATGTTCTCAACTCAATTATGGAGCTCCTTGAAGAAGAATCAGATCAAACGGAGTTCATATGTGGGAGTTATGCCATTTACAAACCAGGTGATCTTTAGTTCTCGTGAATTCAGACATGTGCGCATTCAGGTGAGCTGGACCGACACTGCCTTGGAGCTGGATGAGCTAATGGACACTATATTGGATGAGCTTAATACTCAAGTGAGTTGGACTAACATTATTCTAGGCAAGTTGAGCTGGATTGACACTCACTTGGACGAGCTAGTTCGATTTTCCGAGCTGGTTCGACCACCCAAGAAGCTGGAATTGGCTAACCTTATTTCTGATGAACCAACGACCAATTCAATAATTCCAAAGGTGATTATTCATGTTATAATTGTCCAAGAAATCCTTGGGCTTGATGGTTTTCAAAAAAGATTCAAAAACAGACTTGTTTGGGCCAAATGGAGAACCGATCAAATTTTGGCTAAGGCAAAATATGAATTTCGACCAGGCCTCAAGGGGACATGTCTTGGCCCATACCAGGAGAATATTCTTCACCTTTCAAAGTCTTGGTGGTGGCTAGAGCAAGGGGCATTCAACAACATACTTATTTCTAGTCAAAAGTCTTAGTCTTTGTTTGTGTTTTCTAAGTTTCTAGTTTTCCACAAAAACTCTTAGTCTTTCTTTGACCACAAGTAGTATAAATATGTAATCACAAGCCACGAAATAAATCAGATTGTTTTCCCCTTTTTATGAGTTTATCTCTTTGTTCTTTGCTTAGAACATTTCTTAGTTTCTTGGTGAGGTTATCTCCAAGTTTCGAACCTTCTTTTGTTGGACCGGTGCGTCACATCCGGCAACGATCGAAGTCTGGTAGTATCATTGGGCCTTCCGCAACCCTTTGTGTCACCATTCATTCCACCAGTTCTCCCTTTGGCGAGTTCATATCCCCTTAGTCCGATTGAGTGATCATGTCCGATCTCAGGACGTATCATCCCTCCTCTTCCTTTCTTTCATGGCTCTGCTGTTTCCTTGTTCCTTTTCTCCGTTGCTCCTTCCTCCGCCTCCAGAACCGCTGCCACTCGTGTTTCTCCTAGATCTGCCAGTCGAGTGCTCTCACCGCGTCCTTTCCGTTCTTCCCCACCCATCGTACCTGTCTCTGTTCCTGTGGCGCTTCTTCGACTCTACAGTGACGTTGTTGTCCGTCCATTTAGTAACTGTACCGGTTTCAGTGGTGTTCGTTCTTATGGCCCTCTATCACTCCTTTACTGCAGTATGCAGTTTCAATTCCGGGTTCTATCCGACTCGTTCTAACTCTGCCAGGTCTGATTTTGGTCCATTAATCTATTGGCCTCAAGTTTATCAGATTTGGGTTTATTCAATAGTACTTGATATAAAAAGTGATATGTTTTATGGTTGGAATTGTGAATCTGTGTTGTGTGCATTTGTTTCCGTCTCTTGGTTGCTCATTGTCTCAAGTTTCATAGTTCACTTGTCAAGATGTTTTGAGAGTAGGCAAAGTCTCGTGGAGAATGAGGTCATATCCTTATTTGGTTTGGGATCTCATGTCTCTGTTCTTAAGTTCTTCAGTAGCAATTATGTTGTCTTTGCTCATTCCTATACTGCAGTATGCATGGTTATATATATATATATGTGTGTTTTAACCGTGGAGATGTATGTATTGCTTTCTAACTATTGGTGGCAATTTGGAAAAAAAAGCAACAATAGTTGCTTCCTTACATTGGTGGAGATTTGGTGGTCTCACGAAGACTTGGTTGCTCATTGTCCTTGTATCATGACCTCATTGCCTTTGTTGCAGAGTGTCTAGCCCTTTTCGGCATTTCAAAGCTTGTCTGCAAATTAGATTGTCATGAACTCACTTGCCTCCTTTCAGAGAGTTGGTCTTTTGATATTCATTGGATCTTATTGGCTTTTTAATCCCTTATCTTATCTTTTGAGAATTCACATGTATGTCATGTGTTTTCTTGTGTTTGTAATATGGCAAGTTGTGCCTTTCTATTTTGTATTTCCTCCTCCGATGGAGTTTGAGACTTTAAGTTAATGGAATTGTTGTTTGACAAAAAAAAAAATAGATAGCGTAAGTGAACCAACCTAACATTTTCATGACCTAATATTCAACCTTAACATAAGTAAATTCTATAAAAACAAACATTTTCAACGAAAGAGAACTTAATTCTCACTATTTTACTTTCTCGCAATATTTTACATAGTTAGTTCATAGTCATTACCAAATTATTTTCCTTTCATTTACGAATCATATTTATTTTTTTGGGTTGACGATGTTATGAGATCCTCATAATTTAATTTTGATTTTATATGATTATTCAATGTTGTTTATTTATTTTTTTAAAAGTAATTCACTTTTGTTTTATTAAAAAGTTTGATGTTTTACTTGGCATTTGTTATTTCGGTTTAACTCCGATATTTTAATGTAAGTATCGTGATTTTCTTGAGAGAAGATGAGATGGATGTTATAATTTAGTATCATAGTAGTGTTTGTCAAAAATATAAGATATTTGTTTTATGGAAGCTTCACATAAATTGAAGTGTAACTGTAAAATGTTAGCATGTGTAAATTATTTGACTTAATAATCTATGTCAATCAATTACTATTAAACTGCATGTGTATGTTTGTCGAAACAGAGGTTCTCCACCCATATAATCAAAGCTTTCGAATTTCAGCTACTAATAGTACAATTACCTATATATGTTGGTGACCTAATTAATAGTAATGCAATTTCTGTTTGTACTCCGAATTTAATTTTTGTTTTATATAGAATTTTTTTTTAAGTTCAAAAATTTATAAAATAAATTATGGATTTGAAAAAGATTATGAGCTAAATCTAAAAGCTCGACAGTTATACAAAAAAAGAAGAAGTCAAATGAGTTATAAGAAAGTTGTATAAATGTTTGGATGAGAGTTTTAGCCACTCGAAAGACAAATCTTTTTATCAAGTGGGATGTAGCCCATAAACCCCAAGGATGCTTGGTCACTTGATGTGGAATTTAGTGCGTTATTCGGATTGGTGTGGAATTTCTTAGCTTGATGTGGTTTGGTAGTTTTGTTATTTTCTTTCAATTATTTTGATAATAAATTGAATTTCTTAGTTTGATGTGATTAGGGAAATAGTATTACGAACATCACTTTAATAAAAAATAATTATGATCATCACTTCATCAGTTTGGTTTCATATTGAAATATCGGTTTAAGTTAGTTTTTTGAGAAAAAAAGTTCTAATTATATAATCTTCAATCTAACGACACACTTGGTTCGTTAAAAACGTTTAGTTCTACCTCTAGCGTGTATGGACTCTTTGGGAAAAAGTCGTCGTTAGCACATGATTCCAATTTTCTTGGTAATCCAACGGCTCTTAGTCATCTGTATGGTCGTGTCGGCATGATGGTTGGTCCGCAAACTTTGAAACCTTCTTTTCTCTTTGTTAAAATGGAAAAGTTCTAATGAAACAAAACCAAACTAGACTGAGCGGATGTTAACAATTCATACCTGGTCTCGAATTTTGGCTCAATTTAAAAGTTCCCACTGTAATACCACGAAACTCAACCGTGATATATTGCTTGAAAACCAATTTCTCATTGGAACAAATCTGGTTCGAATTTTCAAAATGAAATAATATAATAAGATAAAACCGGATAAGACGCAAACCAAAATGAATACGAATAAACCAAGTAACCAACACATGTCATCTAGTTGTAGATATGATCGATCGGCACCTGGGAAGCCGCTACATCCGTTTACTCTGCAAAGGATGTTTTTGTCATTTTCTTGTTGACGCGATAGCTCCTGGACCCATGTATGATAACGTGGTAGACTCCTTAACCACTAAGCGGCAAAAATTCTCATTGAGAGTGGATGGAATTTGAATATTTCAAGAGCATGTTCCAGTGAATAATGCCATCCACCTCGCATTCTCAAACCTCAAGGCCACACGTTATTTTGGTTGGTTGGTTAAAAGTAACCCACTCTTTCTCAGAATGTTCCATTACATATATATTATCGGTTGAGACATTTTTGCACAAAGCCCTCACAAGTGAAAAATTACACTCAACCAACAAATACTTTTTTTTTTGAACTTTCAACCAACAAATAGTTGGTCTTTTTGTGTATGTGTATGACATGACCCAAACATTTTGCTTACAAATCTTTAATAATGTAAATATTTAATTTAAATGATGGTTTGTAATATATTCTTTTTTTTTTGTTGTAATACAGTCTTTTTTTTTCTGTAATACAGTCTCTTGTTAATTGTATATATTTCTTATAGCAGCTGAATGTTTTTGTTGCTAAAATTATACTAGCTGAATGTTGTTAGATGTTCGCATATATTTTAAATATTAAATGATTTTCTGATTAATATGGAATAAGCATATTTCGAAAAGAATAACGGATCATATAATCTAACACGTACGTTAGGAATATTTGAATTTTAATATACGGGTTTGTGATTTCTTTTATAAGTTTGTATCCCATATTTCTTAAATCATATATACAAAGTCAGTCGTCAAAAAGAATATCATACAAACTCAAATATATTATTGAAATACTTACCAAAAGGATTACGTATTAATAAGTACATAAAAATATAATTCCCATGCAGCTGCTGGAAAGACGGAAACAAACATAAATACAGCGTAGGTTTTTTTTTAAAACAGCGTAGTTATCCAAAACGCTTACGGGGCTGTTCGTTTTTCCATTCAGATGAACCATCTGGATGGATATGAGAGTTTTGTTCTTTTAGACACTAAAAGTACAACTCATCCGGATGGTTTTTGAAAATTTAGGTGTAATCTTAAAAGTCAGCTGGCTGGACCAAATTGAACCATCTAACTAGAAATGGTTTAGTCAAAATATTAAAATGTCGATTTTACCCCTGTTAAACTTTAAAATTTGCAACCCTAATTTACAAAGTTAATACTTTTGTTTTCACACTAGGAGCCGCCGTGTCTCAACCCCATCTCTCTCTCTAAGACCATGATTATAGGAGGGTTCTTAGGGGGGTTTTATAGAGTGGGAAGGGAGTGGGGCCCACAAAAAAACAAAAAACCACTCCCCAAAATCACTAGTTAAGAACCGAATTTATGGGGTTTTACACTGTTCGCGGACCCCACTGACACGTGGCGGCCCACGATTGGTTCACCTTTTAAAAAAAAAAATAAAAAAAAAAAATAAGAAACCCAATAGGGTTTCTGGGTTAATGATGCCCTAACGCCATGAAAGGAGCTTGAGCTCTCTCTCTCCAGCCCCTCTCTCTGCGCCTCTATCTCTGGCTGCTTCTCCATCTCACTGCCTCTCTCTCTCTGTGCCTCTCTCTCCGCGCCTCTATCTCTCTCTGCGCCTCTATCTCTCTCTGCGCCTCTATCTCTCTCCGCGCGTCTCTGTCTCCACCTCTCTGTCTCCACGCCTCTCTCTCTCTCTCACCGCATCTGGGTTTATTTTTTCTCTGATGGGTTTGCTTTTTTCATCGATTTGATTTGGGTTAGTGTGTGTTTGCTCTATGTTGATTTGGTTAGTGAACTTGTACATATTTGATTTATGTCTGTGTTGTGGCTCTGTGATGTGATTTGAACCATGGCTAGTGTGTGATTTTAATTTGGGTTAGTGTGTGATTGTAGCATTGAGGTTAGTGTGTGATTTGATTTGGGTTAGTGTGTGATTTTTGCTAATGTTCATTATTCACGTTTTTGTTTTTGAGTTCTATGTATCATGTGCTAAGTTCAAACTGATTCTGAGTATCTTGGCTTAGAGTGATGTAGAAAGCTTCCAAGTAATTACTATAAAACTAGCAAAACTGTTGTTTTTTGATGAGTTTTTGGCTGCTATGGAGGGATTAGATTGCTTTATATTGAACTGTTTCTCGTGGGGTCTTGCTGTGTTTTGGTAGTTAAGAGTATGAGATTATGAACTAGTTAGTTATGGATCTTTGTTTAGGGGTTTTCTATCAACGTTTCATCTCACCAAGTGACTCCTTTGATGCCCCTTTGATATAAGCTTTCCAATTGAACTAAAGGGTATTAAGTAAAGGGTTTAAATATGTTATAGAGCTTCTTTAAGTCCATTATAATCAGGCCAATCTGTTTGACGAAACCACTGAAAACAAAGCTCGTTTGAATGTGATATATTTACAGATAAGAATAAGATGCAATTTATAATATGCAATCACTGTAAAAGTGGAAGTGGGAAGAATGGTCGCTCAACTAATCTTTCCTTGGGATACAACTTACAATATAAATGTCAGCTTTGGCTTTCCTTATAGTTTACTTTCTCACAACTCTTTTTAGACCTCTTTTTATGGCAGGTTGTTTTTCTTTTTGGATAACATATCTTGATAGTAATGGAACAAATGAGTGAAGTGAATGAAGATTTAAGATGGTTATTTGTGTACAATGAAAATTTATTTTAACATAGTAATGAGTACATGATCTCTTTACAATTGTTTTTTCATCTTTTAAATTCAGTTTTATAAAATTTGAGTTTGTATTTTGAGTTTATACCTTTAGTTGTTTGGAAGTTTATTCAAAATTGAGTTTCTACTTTAAATTTTATTTTAATGCAAATTTAAATAAAAATTTATACGAAATAAAATTTTATAAATTTCAAAATGCTAATTTTATATTGATTTTAGTGTAAATATATTTTAGAAGAAATAATAAAAATTAGTATAGTTAAAATTAATATCAAACATATGATTAAATCAAAACATGGGTATATTTATAATTTATTTATTAAACTCATCTCGATGGAGATGAAAAAAAAGAAACGAACATAAAATTCATTCAGATGACTTATCTAGATGACTCATCTGGATAGAGAAACGAACAACCCCTAAAATCTGGATGAGTCATCTGGATGGATCACATAGATGGATCATCTGGATGGAGATGACATATGGATTGGATGGAGATGATATACGGAGAAACGAACGGCCCCTACGACTATTTGTCTCAACGATTAGCGGAATAGGTTTTATAGGTTTTACCTGTAGTCACGGTGGCCATACATTACAACGGACTAGTGAAATACACATTTCTTTAATCTCATTTGGATTCTTTTATTTATATAAAGTTCGAGGAAAGTCCCACAAATACATTTTATTCATTTATTTAACCAATTCGTTGGCTTTTTGAAGCGTCAAAGGGGCTTTGGGCCCAACTGATCAATGTAAACCAGCAACCAATTTCGATTATTGCGTTTTAACTTAGCTTAAAAGGTAATACTGTAAAAATCGTTATCCCACCTGATGTTATCACAACGTAAGATAAAATCAAATTTGAGGTGGAGGTGGGACAATGCTTTTCTTTATATATTATTATCTTCCCAAATGGGCATGTCGGACGTTACAAAATCCAGCAACCGGGAGAAACATCTGAACTAGGTTACATACTAAAATGGCAGAACAACAAAACAAACAGATTAATATCATGATTTATGACAAATTAAAGTCTTGTATATACGAAAATTCACTACAAGAAAACAAGCTCATTCCGAGGGCCAAAATCGTTTGTATGTCATCGGAATAAACGTATTCCGACGACATACCGAGGAAATATGTCCTCGGAAAAAACTCTTCGGAATTATGTTTCCTCGGAATTCTCGGAATATCCAAAAAAATATTTTTTAAAAAAAAAATTAAATTTTTGAAATTTAAATTCAAAAATATAAAATTAAAATTAAAATTGAAAACATATTATATAAAATTCAAAGTCGTACAAATAAAAATAAAACATTCCGAGTTTTTGAAAAAAAAACTACGGGTTTTGGTCATTCGGGTCTGGCATGCTCGGGAACAACTCGTTCGGGTGCAACCTCCTCATCATCTCCATCATTTGCTCGTTCAGCTTCCTCTGTGCCTCAAAGCCCGCCTGTTGAGTCGCCATCTGGGTCTCCAACGCAGATATGCGATCATCCTTGTCCTGCAACTGACCCATAAGTACTTCTGGATCAACAAATGGCGGTGGTGCAGCAGAAGACGGAACCGACCGGGACCGACGACCCAAACCGAACAAACGTCCCTTCTTCTTTGGAACCGACTGAAATAGAAAAGTGGCAAATTTAAATAATAGAAAAGATGAATTGAACTTTAAAAAAAAAGAACTTACCGATTCAACGATTTCGTTGATCCGAACCCAAGGCAAGTAGGTCGAACCCGTCGAATCGTCATCCTCGGTTTGAAGCTGAGACACTTCGTCTTCCAGCTGAGTGTCGATCAGGGTGACCACATCCTTCACAACACCATCATCAATCTGGCCGGTCTTCTTGTTGGTATACGCCCTCTTCATTAGGGCGAGATCATCAACCGGCTCGCCCTCATTTTCTTCCGCCTTGAAAAAAACATAAATTAAACAAACATTAGTAATTAGAAGAAATGCACAAAAAATAAAATTTAAAAACTTAAATAATAGAATATAAAGCGACTAGCTTACCATGCGATCCCCTAGAGTGGCAATAGATTGAGCACCCAAGTTATGCTTGAAGACGCCCTTCCCTTTACGGTCGCTCATGCGGTTGGTGGAGTTGGTGGAAGAAGTTTGTTTCGTCTCATCCTTACTCCAATGCACACCCAACTCCTGCCAGACCGTGAGGTTCATCGACTTTGGGACCTTTTAATAAAAAAAAATTGTTAAATAAATAAAATAATATTTTATTAAATTAAAAAATTGTTTAATAAATAAAAACTAACCTTGTTTATTTCCCACTTCTTCTTCCACTCGTGGATCTGCTTCCCATAGTTGTCCATAACTTTATGGACGAAGTGGTGATAGATATACAACGTATCATCGGCATTCCAGTTGAATTCTTGCTGAAAATAAAACACAATTAGTAGAAAATTTATATTAAAGATTAAA